>JAPYYX010000284.1:0-73381 GCA_030522605.1 Cremastinae sp. B BG-2022a
TTAATTCGTACTACTTAATCGTACTACTTAGAGTTCTGGAGCGAGAGCGTCCGAACGAATTCGCTGACTCTAAGTGACGAAATTCGGGGCACAACAATATTAATTTTTGAAAAAATAGTCGGTGGTCGAAAGTGAGTCTCAATTTCGTTGATAAAATCACTTCATTTTCCTTGATATAAAAAAAGTATGCATCGGAAAAAATCCTTCGATTAAGGACTGATATTAAAAAATTCTGATATTCTGATATTAAAAAAAAGTATGCAAAATTTCAAGTAAATCGATCAACTCGTTTTTGAGATATCGCGGTCACCGATATTGAAAGAGCTGTTCCATGAAAATTCTGTCTAGACGTAGTAAAAAATGTACTCTTTACTATGAAACAAAAAACAGAGCAAAACCTGCAATCATTTTCCAAAAAAAAATTCACTGAAACTCGCCTTTTTTTCGGTTGCCAGCCCCTAAAAAAAATTAGGAAAATTGATTTCTTTATTGTCAATTTTTATAATAATTACTTATTTGTAAATACGTTTTCATCAATTACTATTTTTTTCAGAAATCTACTATCTACACTTGCAACGTAGCTCACAGATCGATGTCAGTTCGCGTGGAAGTTGTCAATCGAACGCTGATACCGATATGTTTGAAAGAAACGTCTTGGGGCTTGAAATGGCCTGACACGGCACCAGGTTCCGAATCCTTACTCGATTGTCCTCGCCACTTTGTCGGTCGTCGAGTTTCCAGACTGTGCTCGATGAAAGATGCGACAACACCCGAATGGCAATTGCCCGATTTTTCATCCTGTCTCTACGAGCCATTGATATTCCCTTATAGCAATGTAAGCAATATCAAAAAATATTACCTAGTTATAAACAAGAATTATTTTTCATTAAGGCTCTTGAGTCCCAAATTGCAAATGATGATAAAATTCTGAAAATTTGCTATGATTTTGTGCGAAGTATTTAAGAGATCGTGTACAAATTTTACGACGATTAGGAAGCTGCTTACTGAGAAATTAGAATTCATAAATTACACGCAGCCTATGGAAACTGTTGTAAAATCGCAATTATTTTTTTATAATTTTTTTATTCCGAAAAATGATGATAAACGTATGAAAAAAAATTACACTTGAGGAAAAACATACAAGAAGCATTTTCTAATTTTTTCAACAGATTTGGAAAGCATGTGTTTTAGAAAATGAATAACAAAAGACGAGTGACGTAGTTTTCACCGTTTTTTGAAAAGTAAAATAGTTTCCTCTATCGAGATTTTAGAGTTATCAAGTTTGTCCAAAACATCCAAAAGTTAATCCTCACTTGTAAATTTTTATTAAAATTATAAAAATTTGCTATTCAATTTTTTTTACAATTTACGATTTTTTTATCATCAACATGCACAAATACGAAACTTATTTTTACATTAACGTTGTTACAATACCAATGTGAGTATTTATTTTATTTATTCGAAGGCTTTGTAAAAAAAATTTTATTATTTTTCGAAGCTGTTGATAAAAACGTAAAATTTTTTCCAGTTTCGTAGTTTGACTTTGGGATATCAGAACACAACGGGATCGGCGACAATTTTCGCATTCTGGGAGGTTCTGAGAACGCGACAGATTCCAATGTACCCTGGCGAAGGTGACAGGATCATCAGCATTTTAGCAGAAATCGAGCAATATCAATACAACATAGATGACCTCGATGATTTGTATAACTCAGCGGAGGCTCTGACGCGTATAATGAGTCGCATTCTCGACGATGATCATTCTATATTGACTGAGCAGGTATAGAATAAAAATACAAAAAAGCTCAATACAGTTCAATAAACGGAAAAAATTTATAATTTGCAGAAACAATTATTACTTCAACAATTGACTCAGAGAAATTTGGAGTACTGGGTCAAGCAGTACATCTATCCTTACAAACATCTCGTTCTGTCTTCCGTCGTGGTTGACATTCAAGCTCTTCATGCTCACGACAGCGATAGCACGAAGCACTCGTTGCATATTCCAGTTGACGATTACATGTGAGTTCAAAAGTCAAAGGACTCAGTCAGTGAATTATTATCAATGAATTATCAACAAGATTTGCTTTTTTTAAATTAGGTATCCGTACTGGTACGCTGACAGAATAGCAATTAGATTGCGAAAAAATGATGCCGATATGCACACGAACAAGACCGTCAGCGGTATAGTAATAGTTTACAAAAATATAACACGATTTCTGCCGAATGCTTACATGAAAGAACTCGAGTACGTATTCTGGAAAAAAATTTATATTGAAATAAAATTCGATAATGCAATATTTTATTCATGATCCAATTTTTATTCAGCGACGGAACGGATCTGGAGTATCGTTTCAATTCGCGCCAGGTCACCGTAGCTATAACGCCGTACAGCGAGACGAAATATTCGAGCGTTCAGATCGAATTGCGAATGAGGCATGTGGAAAATGTCTCGGGGCCTTGGAACGTGTCGTGCGGCGTTATAAATCATATGGGAACTTGGGATCTTGAATCGTGCGTCGCCAAACTACTTCCTGATGGAAGTGCAACCGATTGCTTCTGCTCCTCACCCGGAACGTTTGCAGTTTTTCTCACAGCGAGAGCTGCTAGAGTTAGTACAGATAATTTATCGAGTCGGAGCAAAATCTAACATGAATACCAAATTACAAAAGTTATTATTGTTAGAAAATGCAAATTGATGTCCAGAGAAATTTCTTTAAGGGATTACATCTAGTTGGCGGCCAAAAAAGGCGAGTTTCTTTGAATTTTTTTACGAAAATTATCGCAGCTTTCGAACTGTTTTTTTTCATAGTAAAGGGTATATTTTTTAGTATGTTCCATAATTTTTTTATTGTAAAAAACTCACAAATGGAGCAGATATAATATATTTGACGGGCCGATGTCCGAAAAGGCCTTCCACGGTGACCACTATAACTTCTACAACGATCATAAGAAATAAAAGACCAAATAAATTAAGTTTTTTATCGTAATATCTAGTCTTTAATCGAAGGATTTGATAAAATATTAATTTTTGAAAAAATGGTTGGCGGTCGAAAGTCTAAATTTGTCTAAATCTATGTTCTTTTGATGAAATCACTTCATTTTCCTCGATATATAAAAAAGTATGCATCGGAAAAAAAATCCTTCGATTAATACCTTCTGATATAAAAAAAGTATGCAAAATTTCAAGTAAATCGATTGACTCGTTTTTGAGATATCGCGATCACCGATATTGAAAGAGCTGTTCCGTGAAAATTTTGTGTACATGTAACCCCTTAAAAGTTTTATAATAGAAAAATTATGAAACATAGTAAAAAATATACCCTTTACTATGAATCAAAAAACAGAGCGAAACCTGCAATCATTTTCCTAAAAAAAAAAATTCATAAAAACTCGCGTTTTTTTCGACTGCCAATTATATGTAACCACTTAACACTAAACATAATAATACATACAACATTTTTTCGATTTTTTTGTACGTAATTATCGAACAATGTATGTGATCATAAACCTTACGGTTACTGATGTAAATTCAAATGTCCACTCACTCAAGAACTGCATACAAAGAAAATTTAGAAAAAACGATACAATTTTACTTTGAACGTATTTTTTTTGCGAACACTTTCGACAAATTTTATTAAACTCTTCTATATTGTTGAACTCCCTACGTATTTAACAAAGAAATTATTTGCCGTGCTAACGAACGTCCTTAATTTAAAAAATAATAAAAAAAATATAGGTCACCCTGGCTGAAAAGGAAGGAACCACCTTTGTCGTAGCTCTGGGCTGTGGGATCTGCGTTGTACAATGTACCATAGCTTGTGTGGTTCTTGGCACGTTACTCTTCAAACATCGAACGTGGCTCAACTTTTTAAAGCTCCAGTGTGCAGCCGCCGTCGTTGGAGCTATGAGCACATTTATTTACGCCGTCTATACCGATCTACCCGAGGTACATTTGAAATATCATCTTCTTAATGGATTAAGAAATTATGACATATCAAAAAATACTTTCTGAACAAGTTGATTCTAAAACGGGGTTGAAACTTTACAGAGTTTGTACTCGGTGGTCGCTATAGGATTGGAATCTTGTTTGCTCATCGGCCTGTCGGCGCCAATATCGCAAGCGCTCATAATCTATGCTGATTTATCACAAATCCGTCCAATCCAACATTTTCAGCCAACGGTCATTGGGGTAATCACAGGTGCTTTCAATTTATCCATTCTCATTCGCGACGAATTTTATATTTTATAGCTTTGACTTTACGATTTTTTTTTTCTTTCGATAGGTGTTCCAATATTAGCGGTTCTGTCCACTGAACTGACGCACAAGAGTACGGGCTGGCGACACCAGTCGTGGTGGCTAATATACGGCAGTGGCGTTTATAATATTTTCGTCAGCTGCGTCACAACAATGCTGGCGATATTTGTGCTTTTGTACATCGGCGTTCTGCGAAAAGCTCATGATCTCATTGAGGAAAATCATCATAAACGCGAAGAATCAGAACGAAGGTATTTCTTCACATGTCCTCTGTCATGTAAAATGGGGAATTTCTATACCTTGCTCTAATTTGCTGTTTTTTTCTCATTTTTTAGAATCCGTATGCTTCATCGTACAGCTCTCATAGTATGCAGTCTCTTAGTCACTGAAGCTGCATCTATATTTTATATAAACTCTCATTCCATGATATTTCACTACATATTCGCCTCACTCTCGGCTCTTCTAGGACTAATAATCATGCTGACGTATTTTGTGAACGACGAAATGTATCTTTTGGAACCTATTTTACGAAAGTTCCAGTGCAAATCAAACGATGAGGAAATAACTTCCGAACCAATAAAAGGTTTGTATAATCAAATGATTATTAAAGAGGAATTGTAGGTATTTTTGAGGTAGTCCTGTCGCTGGTGGGGTGATCGAAATTTTGTACCTCGTTTTTCTCACATTTCAAGCGAACTAAGCGTTTAAGTTCATTAAGAAAAGTCGTTCCAAATCGCCTAAAGAACAACATACTCAAAATTCAAGTTGATCCTGCATAAAGTTTATTTGTTATATAATAAAAAAAATCGGAACAATTTTTTTCATTAGATTTTTCTAAAAAACTAATCGAAGCTTCTTGGATTCCGCATAAAAACGTGTGCAAAATTTCAACAGACCTTATCGACCGAAAAATCGAAAAAATCGTTGTTGAAAATCGCGATATTTAACGCGGGCTCTTATGGAAAGTTGCGAAAAATGACGACTTTCAAGAATAAATATTTCCGAGTCGGTAACAGCCCCTCAAATTTTACACACATGTGCATATGGCATCAAAGAATGTTTGTGGAAAATTTCAACGAAATCTAATGGAAAGTGCAGCAGCTTAAGGAGGAATTGTAGGCATTTTTAAAATGGTAAGAAAAAGTTAAAATTTTGTAGACTTGTTTGACAACGACTAAAAAATCCTTGTCAAATCTCAAATCTGAGAATGATTCACTGAATGGTTTCAAAGTTATGTACTTTCAAATTTTATAAAATTCGAGGAGGAATTGACCCTATTTTTAAAATGGTAAAGAAAAGTGAAAATTTTGTAGACTTGTTTGAAAACGGCTAAAAAATTCTTGTGCCAAATTTGAGAATGATTCACTAAATGGTTTTAAAGTTATGACCTTTCAAACTTTTAAAATTTAATATTGTGTCTTATGAAAAATTCATATAAATATTCTAAACATAAACAAAAAAGGTACCATCTCCGTAAATTTTTGTTTATATGTTTCATACGAGTGTTCAATGCTAATTCAAAAATTTGAAAGCATTTCACTTAATGTTTCTATTTTAGTTGTTTTAACAACGCTAGTTATTAAAATGGTTTAATTAATAATCGGAAGTTGCTAATCGCTATTGTAGCCAATACACAAAAAATTCAGAATCCTTTCAAAAGACTAGAAAGTAAAAAATTCGCAAAATTTTCGTTCTGAACATACTTTTGACATAGATTGTACCTACCATTCCTCCTTAATAAATATAAATAAATTCAATAAAGAAAAAACTATGAAAATCGCACTATAATTCATAATTCCAAAATACTCTAATTCCATTATATCTTTTAGTTTGTTCAAAAGCTTCCGGTGAAGTTGACAACGAGAGCATACCGCCGCGTTCTCAGCCACTGTTGAGCGGTCCAATATATTTAGAGGCTCGAGGAATCGCAGCCGGAAGTGTAGACATTCGTGACTACAGGAACGAGACGTCGACTAAATATCCAAAGTCCGTTCCACCGCCTGTTCGATATTTGCCAGAAATACGTGTCGATCACAGCGAAGACATAAATCTAGAAAATTATAACACGAGTCCGAGGAAGTATCAGGAGACGATAAAATTCGGTACGTCCTTCGCGAGGAAAAGCTCGCAGAATTGTAACACAGAATTTTACGGGCTCTCCGAGCGACGTGCGAGCTTCAAAGAAGCAACGGCCAGCAAATTTGGTATCATGAGAGATACTCAGCTCCAAGCGTCCACTGCTGCCGGAACTCCAAGCTGTTCCACGAAAGTTTTGTGCAGTGCTGAGATAGAGTCACGTCTGGGCATAAATGCGATGCCCGACGTTACTCTCGCGACGAAAATGGAGATCGAACATCCAAAGACCGTGGAAGTCCCGAGTCGAGAATCGGCAAACGCGATTCCAGATATTGCGAACACAATCGAGCGAAAGCAACCTGACGGTGAGGAAAAAACGCCAGTAATCACAATCACAGATTGCGAAAGTACGAGCACCGGTATGCTCGATCGTATTTCCCATGATCTCGATTATCTTCTCAATCGCACGCAAGCGAAGGAAGAACTATAAGAACGACTATAGCTAAATTCTGTTTAACTAAATAGAGAAGTAACGAGAATTTATTTAAAATTGAAGCACCTGTCGGGAAGCTTGAAAAACAGGATTTAAAAGATTCGTTTCAATTTTACGTTTTGGTAAACGGAATTGAATTCTCATTGAATATATTTAAGAGAGGCTCTATTAAGGTTGTGTTCCGAATTATTACGATAACAGATCATAATTTTTCTTTTCATTTTTGATACAGACATATTTGACAATTACGAAAAAAAAAAAGAATCATCGATTGTCCGGAAACTTCTAGTCCGTAAATCTAGAGTCTATGTATAATACTGGTCAAATTTTTTAATCGTAATTGTTAAGGCCAAAGATTTATATCTACGTAATACTTTATATACTTACGACGAGGGAGAAAAATGAAACGAACGTAAAATAATGACAAGGACATTCTGGGTATTATTTTTTATGAAGTTTCTTACACTTAACGACGATACATAAATCTAATCGTTCACTGAAACGATAGTGCTGTCTTGCTGTGAATCATAATACAAATAAATTTTGTATAGGAATTGTAATCGACCCGAGCCTGCGCATTTTTTCGTCTTAAATTCAAACGAGAGAAAAGAAAATTGTCACTACGAAAATCGAAAAGGTAGCTACGGTACTGCGTATTATTTATTCTTCGAAAGGTGTGACTCTTCCGAATGCTCTGTGAAAAATATTCTTTGCAAAGAGAACGGGCAACAATTGAATGAAAATTTATTTTAAATACTTTTTTTCTTCGACCTAACTTAAAAAGACGTAAATTCTGAAAAAAAGTAATACACACTATGGAAAACGTGAAGACTCGAAATTTTTCAAGATTGCGCGGTTTGTAAATAAGCACACTCTGTAAAAAATGCACAAAGTAACGTAATTATAGAGTTTTAGACGGTACAGAATATTTTTTCATTCAACTTGTACCCATCGATGTTCCGAGCGTCACTGGAAAACAATGTAACTACTGAAACTACTAAAAATCTTCAGTGTAGATATATCTGTGAGCAGGTATAGCCAAAAATTTCGAGTATAAATTCATTTCTTTATCATTTCATGTTATATGACATTCTTTATATAAATGATATAAGTTGATAAATTTATTTTACAAAAAATCTACAGTCGATTAGTAGAAAATTTGGAATCCAATTTTTTCCAATACAACTAAATCATTCCCGTTGCACATCAATATTTGCAATGTATAACGCTGTTGTAATTCGTCGTTTTTTTTTTACGATACCTCATCAGTATTAGTCGACTTAAGTACGAACAGTTTTGAAAAATTTTGTACTAGTTAGCCTAGTATTGTAGCGCTGTAGCTATCTTTAAGAGTATTTTTAGATGGTGACATTTTTTGTCTAATGTGCCAGTATACATCGAAAATAGAAATAAAAATGAGTTACAAGTGTGTAGAGAGCATTCTGATCGAATTCAATGATTTTTTTTTCGAATATTTCTGGGAGAGTTACAGTATTTATTTATCACTGTCATTGTACAGCCCTTTCATAATAATATCAACGAATCAGTCGTCGTACTTTGTTCTTCTTCCTTTATCTCATTGTTATAATTTCAGTTATTATAAAGCTATACATTGACTTTTAAAATGTCATACCCTAGTTACATACTTAAGATCAAAGTCTATGTCTTGTTGGTAAAATGGGTTACTGCTATTACGGGTTAGTTGTTGGCTTAGTCAAATGCGTCACTGAAATTGATGGACTCCACGTATCTTATCCCAACTTATCATTCCATTGTAATCTTTTTCTTTTTTTTTTGTTTTCGTTTTTAAATCGAGGTATGAAATTGGAGCAGCGTTTCTCACTTTGCTCAAGCACGCGTTATAAATGCAATAGACGTAACAAGATCGGTGTTAGTTTGTTAGCACTCGAATATACCTATATGACTAGTTTTTTTTTCTTTCTCTTCTCTTCTCCGTCTCTCAACAGACCTTTTCTCTTAAAAATATAAATTATTTACAAGGATTTTAGCTAATTTCATTGAGATTTGATAACCTTGGTTTCAATCACATCAATAATACCCAAGAACAGGGCCGTGGCTTTTTCACTTCCTTTGAATAACTGCTGCCACTAAACATTATTTTGGACGAGTATTTCCATCGCGTTGATGCAATTGGTCTTTAAAACAACGTCAAAAATATCAACGAACCATATCATAAATTTCATTCTTTACTGCTGTTTCTATTTTTTTTTTCTGGGTTCATTCGGTTTGATGCTTTCGCTTTGATGAGCACTATTTTTTTTTCTTTTTAATCAGGAGGCAACAGCATTGCAACAAGCGTCGTGGGATCTTATTTAATATAATGCAATACTTTAAATTTCCTTTTTCATCATTCTTGAACTGTTTTTATCACTTTTGTTTGCTCGTTTCTGTTTTTTTATGTAAAGATTATAATTCTGAGGTGTGCTTTACAATTGGAGAAAGCTTTCCATAATTTCTTGTTTTATCTCAGGCCGTATCTGAATTACTCGTCAAGTTGTACAGTACAGCGAGATTTTATACAAAGTAATTAAAAAAATTAATCGTAATAATGTTAATAATTGATTTTCGTCCATTTGTATATGTGCCAAATAAAAGTCTGTTATGTATGAAAAATGTTTATATGTCTCATTTTAAACGACGTTATCTTACTTTCGGAATATAACGACAATTCGAAATGCTCCGAGCTGCCGGCAAACGAAATCCAATTGACTTTGTTGATCTCGAATGGAAAAGCAAACGACAATACGTGTACTATATTCGTTTGTACGTCCCTCAATTTTGCTAACACTCTCTAATGAAGAAGCCTAATAACGAACAATCACAATAAAAATTCGCGAACTCATTTTCTTGTTTTCGTATTATTTGTCGATCTTTTTCAAGGACCATCGGAACTTTGTCAATCCCCATCGAGTCGTAAAAAACGACGAAACAAATTATAATAATCCGTGCAAGTTTGATTTGACAGCTTTGGTAAATACGTGCGGCCGTAAATGGTAGACGATAGATTTTCCATTCTATTTTGTTGTTCATTTTAATCAGCTTTGAAAATACTAAAGCAAAGAAGAGTACATTTGAGAATTATTATCTTAATCGCTTTCTTCTTCATTTCGATCGATTACCGAAGTAAATAAAAATCGCAGTTATAATAATCATCATAAAAAATAGTATAGCCACGGCACCCCACCATTTAGTCTTCTTCGTTTTCTTTTTCTCTTCTTTTTTTCATCTTATTCGTCGTTTCCTTCGCCCGTCGCATTTACTTAAATATAAAAATACATAGCCAGTCTATACATCGAGCGTGCAAAGTGGCACAGTGAACTGAGTTACCAAGTATCCAGGATGGTTAACTGACACTTTCGTTAATCGTTGGCGGTTCGCCCTCTTCGTGATTTGTGCTTATTCGATTATATGAATTGGAAAGAACGGAAATTTTTGGCGGAAGGCTAGATGCACTATCACTACTCGACGTCGTGGTATTGTTGCAACCACCAACGGAATTGTCAAGGTGTTGGAGGCACGAGAATTCGGGACCTGCTGGCAGCAGTAATGTCGTCTGATTCTGTAGACTCGTTAGCGACATCATACCTGGACTTATCATCTGTTTGTTGAAACAGCTGCGTAATGCTTCCTCAATTAAATTCCCTATTTTATCACGATCGTTCTGGAATAACATTTAACAACTGAACATTATTTATCTTGCCGAGATTAAAACCGAGATCAATTAATTTTCCTCGTACAAACTTTTACCTCATTTATAAATCCAAAATGTACAAGTTCCTGTGCGAGGAGCATAGACGTATCTATTTGAGTTATCGGGCAAGTCAATTGCCTATTCATTTTGTCGTCCATTCGCAACAGTATTGTCATCTAAGAAAATTACCGAGAGCCATGTACAATATATTTAATTTCAGAAATGACAAAAGTAACTTCGAAGTTTATACTCACAAGCAATTCACAACTTTCTTCCCTAGGCTTTACGTTGCACATCATATTAACTACTCTACGCGATTCTACGTCGACTGGCTCCGGCGTTACAGACTTAACGGACTCTGTAACCTCGGGTGATATCGCCCTTGGACGAACTGGCGGAGGTAATTTTGCCAAAAAAGCAGTCAACGGATAAATTCCATATCTATAAAAGATTATTATCAAAATATTAAACATGGAAATTATAGGCAAGTAAATCTATCAATGAAATGTCCACTCACTTAACGTCCTCGACGAACTTTTCTAATTTTTCCGCAACAGGTATATCGCTCAAGCGAATCTGTTGAAGTGGTCGACCCTGATATTTTATCTCAGCAACGACGGTGTCCGGACTGTATAACCTTTGTAAAACTTCGTCCGTTATAGTTTCCGATATATTTGCTGAAACATAATTTTCGATGAATTAGAAAATCAATTCAAGAATTAGGAGCGTTCCAGCGTAATGTGAGAACAGTCGAAGTTTGCATCATTGGAATACAAGAAAAACAATTTCCCATCTTGATAATAACTACGTTAATAAAATGCAATTGTGGTTGAGCTCCGAAAAATCGTATTATTTGTTCTCTCTGTCATTTACTTGTGTTTACTTCATTGAGTTCCAACGATTTCATACCTCAAAGATATTAAAATAAGAAGGAAATTCTTACTCGCCGAATTGACTAACGCATGAGCTGCGAGTAATTTCAAAGAGTGAACCTCGAAGAGTACAGGATGAAACAGAAGCTCTCTGGCGCTTGGTCTCTTCAGTGGATCAGCCTCGAGGCATTTACTAATAAAATCTTTCTGTTGTGCCTCGTCGAGCGACTCCACCGTTTTTCTTATATGATCCTCGGTGACCGTCGTGCCGCTGTCACCATTACCCTGAATTTCCAAAGCCGCCATTTCCAGAGCACACATACCGAAGGAATAAATGTCCATCGCGGGTGCTAGCGGCGTTCCTGAATCTTGAATAAATATAATTATTTTTCATTTTAAGAATTTTTGTTTCATCTTCTTTCCTTTGTGGGAAACTCATTTTTCACTGCACGCAAATAAACAGTTAATCACTCACTTCCGTATTCCGGTGCGACGAAATGCGTATTCTTCATATTGGCTCTACAGGTTTTTACGTGATGATGAATCGCGTCTGGAGCCACTGAAAAAAAAGAAGAAATTCATTCATTAGTGCTAAATCGTAGAGCAAAGTCATCTTCACGAAATTTTTTAAATATTTGAACAAAAGACAAGGCTCGTCATTTACCTTTTCGAGCTTATTTAACTTCCTTGGCAACGTCAATTGGTTCAATGCCAAATGTATTTTCCTTCAGCTTCATTATAGAAAGAGATATTTACGTATCTTTGGATTTTTCGACGCAAGTCGCTTTATCTTACAAACTTTACTACAGGCCTTGTTGAAATAAAGCTTTTCGCTTTCACGATCTGGTCTATAAATTTCTTCTAACGACATGAATTTTGAAGCCAAATCTTCTGGCGTAACCAATTTTACGAACTTAAAAAATTATCATTGGACAAACTGGCGTTTTTGTAGACTCGTTCACGTATTTTCCAATGCAATCCAACATTTTTATTTTACTCTGCACGTAAATAGAGCGAACGGTACTTTTTACTGAAAATTGCAACCGATTGGAAACGGGTTCTCGCCCAGCTTTTGTCATTAGTCACGCGATCTAACTCGATAATTCAAGCTAAGGAGGGTTAAAAAGCACAAACAATGAATCTCCAGTCGCTCAATCCCCTTCATTGTGTGCCAAGCCTCAGCAAATTCAATCTACCCACGCGCGTATCCTACACAATGACAACTTTAGCTGGCTTCGTAGTTTACGTAAACGATTTTTCACGAATTTAACTACGTAATCATACAACGAGAAAATAAAGGAACAAACCTGATCCGATCTTAACGAGACCGTTGTGTTGGATGAATATTGTGTCGCAGGTCAAATTTCCATGAATAATGGGTGGCGAACAGGAATGCAAATAGCTGAAAAAAATCAAGAATGGAGAAAATTTTTATTATTATTTTTCAACTAAAAGAGAAAGCGCAAAATTCATCGTCGATCATTTTGAACAGATATTTTCGAATTTCTTTTATGATTAGGATTCGATTCGATGAAAAAGCAATGAAGTAATAATCTCGTATTCGCGAAATATTTTTTAAAATATAAATTAAATAATAATAACGACAAAATATATATTTCGTAGTTTACCTTAATGCTGAAAGAATCTGGGTGCACCATCGTTTCCATGCTTGTAGAGGCAATTTCTTGACATTTCGTTTTGTGCGTTTTAGGAACTGTTTCAGAGATCCTGACGACATATACTCGGTTATAAATATAACCTGTGAAAACAATTATAGACATTAGATCCTATTTAATGCATGTGACATTTATTACATAAACTGCTTAAACGCTTTATACATTATATAAAGCATTTGAGAAGAGTGGTCAGCTAAATCAATATGTGGAGAATTTTAGAAAATTTTGTGATTACGTTTTTCAGCATTTAATATGAAAATATAAGTTTTTTTCAGATTTTCATTCTATGCAGTTTTTAACTATTATAGACGGATTTTTATACACCGGTGTATACAAATATGAAGCTTATGTTTATACATGAAAACTTTAACGTTGTATTACTAGAAATCGAAAAAAAAACAAATCTAAAAAATTTGATTTCTACATTGAATACTACATTCTATATCAAATTCTCAACTTTTTTTAATTTCCTTTTTTTTTAAGACGGAATTAATAGTAAAGCTGGATAACTTGCCTGGGGCATTTTTATCAATCGTTTGAATTTAATGTGAGTGAAAAAGAAGGAACGAAATAGTAAAATTTAAATATTCGAAAAAAAAAATGAACGTTGAACATTTTTTTCTGTCGAAATATAAAAATTATAGAAAAATTCTCCTTTTGACCACGCATCTATTAATTTTGAAACTCAATTTTCTCACAGAAAATTTTCTCCTATGGCAGTTTCTTTCTGTCGGATGGACAACTCAGAATTCACGACCGAGCGAAAACTAGAATTTTAAATACCCAAAGGTTTTTTTTCTTCGCATATTAAAGGGTTAATGAACTTTGCGTTTAGAGATTTCAACGATGATTCACGCAGTTTTTCCCTGTTCCTGCGAGAAAAAACTTGCGAGACCGGTGACTCACCCGTGGCTTATCATTATGCGTGTCCGTCCAATACCTATGAAACTTCACGATATTCGGATGTTCAAGTTGAGTAAGATTTTCAAAAACCAGTTGTATCTTTTCCTCCTGCGCCTTGAAGTTTTTACGCTCGGAAAATTGTACTTCATTCCACACGACTTCAACACCTTCCTCGGTGTCCATCGCTAAATAAGCGCAATCAATGCCCGGCACATCTCTCTGTTCCACCTGAAATTTATCAATTTTATAATTAGTCAAATTTTTAAAATAATAATCAGAAACGACGATATATTTAAAAAAAGTACTTGGGCGATAAGCAATTCGAAAATCTCAGAAAAAAATTCAACATTTTCTTTACATTAACACACGCTAATATTTATTTATTAAATAAAGATAATGCAGCTTTAAAAACTTTCGGTTTATCGTCGAGCCGAAAAAAAAACTGCGAGAGGCGGATCGTCATACAAAAATAAGTAATTGGATTGAACGGACGTTTCTTTGACCCAGATTTAATAAAAGGAGTGACAGGGACGAGATTAAAAATCGAAAACATGTTTTGTTTTGACTCTATTTTCATCGACTATTTTTAATCATGAGCGTACGGGAAGAATTTTCAACGGGTAGTAAACATTGCTTTACGCTCGAGAGTTATCTTATAAAAAATCGTATCGGATGTATCATCATTGTAGAACGCAGTTGGAACGTTTTCATGCCTGCTTGCCATTACATGGATGTGACCTTGCCAAGAATTTAAGAAGGGGCAATGGGGGAACTCAATATAATGTTAGTTATTATACACATTGATATTCATCCGTGTACCCAGCATGATTTCAATGCATGTGACGTTCACGATTATCATTTTTTTTTCCTCATATAATCAATAAAATAGCTTCGATATTTTCAATTGTATCAAACGTTCCAACTTAAATCGTTTCAAACTATAGAGAGTTGTTACCAAAGCAACTATTGAATCTCTAAAATGGATGATTGTCCTCTTCATTACGTTTATTAAATTATTACCTCCATCTCAGTGTCTTCGCTTTCTCCGCTTCTCGCTGCTCCAAAGTTCGTACCCTCGGCCAATGCAGATTTTGTACCTACGTATACCTAAGACAATGCAAAGGAAGAATATCACGATGAGACAAGAAACTTTTTTCTACATCCCATCAAATAATAAAGAAGGAAAAATAGCGCTTAATGAAATGAAAAACATCTTTTTCAAATAGAAAAGTATTCTGCCAATGGTCCATTCATCAATCTCGGTTGTACCGTGTTAATTTATTTAAATTACGAGTGAGTTTGTTTGTGTAATTTATTAGTAAAATTTACTTATGTCACGTTGCTCCCATGTACATTTCTTCTTCAGAGAAGGCAAATGTATTTATATCACGACTGTAATCGAATCTTATGCGCATCAGTTGAGGACAACTTGTGTGTTCCTAGAATGTAATCTGAGAGAACGATCGTTGTTTTGTGATCATAAAATGTTGCCCCAAGGAGTGCTACTGCGAACCGGAATTCTTAATTTGTGGTTAACCACTGTCTGGGACAAACCGCACTGTTTATATCCCTGATGAATTGATATAGGATATGACGCAACATTTTTTTTATTCCCTTAAAAGATATTGTAATACAAAACATCCGTGTCTGAATTACGTATCTCCCTCTAGTAATAACATGATAAGAATCTTATCAATCTCACGCTCGCAGTCACCCCGAGATTGCTAAAAGTTTCTAGCAATTCTTTTTGACCAATGACCGATGGATAGTTGAAAAATTGGTACGTGGAATGCCGAGTATGAGTCAAAAGTGTCACGCTCTCATGAATTATTTAGTCTAGCTAGAAAATCCCATTGGTCGAGTTGATTCGATTCTGACGATGCTTTTTTTTAAAATCTGCATACATAACGAAATGAATGAATACTGTCAATGAAAAATAATGAAAATCAAAATAAACAAATGATGTACTTTATTGAGTGGGATGGAAAATTTTTTGAGATTGAGTAAAATAAAAAAAAATACCTCTTCACGACGTTTGAGCCACCGCCCGCAGGGGCTCTCTTCCAAAATCTCGCTTTCATCCTCCGAATCTTCACCACTTTCCCGCGGTGACTTATGCTCTGGGTCCGTGCTAGAGCGACTCCCGGGCATCACACACACGCGCGCTTTATAATATTCCCTTTGTATATATTTGTTTAAAAATCACCACGCGAGACTGTACACTGGCAATTTGAACATTTGGTGCATCGGGAGACCTTGATTGATGGGTCTCAAAGATACTCAATTTATTTTTCACTATTATTTCAATTCCCTCCCTCGAGACTTCTCAGTATGCATGTACACGCACACTCATGTATGCAAGTAAGAGAAGAGTGCGTGTACGTAGGTATGCGACAAGCCGCTATTGACAATCACGATTTACAATCGGCGCGTGTAAAATTCACCGGGTAATGGGAAGGGAACGAAAAGGTCGACGTCGTCGTGACACATGTACCGGATGATGGAAAAAAAAAAAGAAACGTCCTTTGCGGCGAAACGGGAGGCACGTACACTCGTATTATCACTGATGTTACGGTCTCCCCGGTCTCTGATTACACCTTCAACCATACAATAAATCTCAAGGTATCAGTGGTTCTTCGGACATTTCGCGAGCTCCGCCGTTGTTTTTTCTTTTACCGCACTTTAAAAATTTCGTACAAAACTCTTCACGTCCCTTCAATTTCGGCAACACTATTCGGTATGTGGTTATAAACGAGAGAGTTGTATCAGAGACTCGACAACGACGATATGACACACACTCCTCGGCTAGCAATCATTCTCGCTACGTCTTCGGTCACGTTCTCCCAGTATGGGCAATCACCGGAATACCGCACCCACTTGACTCATCGCCAGCGACACCTCGTGTCTATTTTCTTTTTAAAAATTCCTCTTCGGACACTGCGCATTTACCGACCGAGTAACGAAATTCGAATGCGTAGTGCCAAATATTCTCACTAGATGGCCACAGCTGTTAAATGCCATGCTGCTTGTTGACATTTTTATCTGTCAAAGTTTGAGGTTAGAAATAATATTTCGGATAATTAACGGTATGAAAAGTACATTTTCTAATAAATAAATAATTTTAAAAAGCGAAAAATAAATGCGAATTCGGTACAAGACTCTTCTAATGAAAAACAGCGTAACGTCACTTTATTCGAATATCGGAAATTTTGAAGGTTATATGAACAAGAATTTTACCGGCAAAGGTACGGTGGCCTCGGTCACTCGAAAGTTCGAGGTTGCGCAGAAAACGAAGGTCTTCGGAGTAAAGTCGAGGTCTTGGCCAATAACATAAAATACAGATATATCGAGTATGCATATGTGTTATCTGTATCTGAAGAATATACACGTGCAGTAGATCGAAAAAAATATATAGGGAAATATTTTTTTTTGGAAATGGAGAAATTCAAAATTGGGTTCAATATTTTTTTACCTTCGATAAAAAATATTTTTTATTTATCATCACAAATACTACATACTATATGTTTGGTAACTCAAAGAATGAGAGTTTGTTGATACATAATTAATCAGTCAATTTCCATTTTTCAACGAATATATTGTAACCTGCCGACTGTTATATATTATTTAAATTGAATCTCTTTTTCTCCAATATCTTCTCAATGTCCCAAATGTATGTTAGTGTTTTTCAACTTCACCTTATATAACTAGAAGCGTTTTGTCACAATGTTTGATACTGTTACAGCAAAGTGGATGCTTCGTACATTTTTGTCTAACAATTTTATACATTGCATATGTACAAGATAGGAACAAAATATATTTTTCATCAGTTTGCGAGATTTTACACTACGAATCTTGCATTGAGAATACGAATCATCGGGATAAAGGGCACGCTTGGTTTTTTTTTCTTTTTGTGCAAAATATGACAACGTGAACTCGATATCCCGTAGTGCAATGATTCTATCGAAAAATAAATATTCTATAAAATATTTTGTTCTTCTTTTACTAACTTTGGTATCCTCTGTCACTCTCAACACACCTCGCGCTATATTTAACAAAAAAATAACACATAGCACGCCCGTAGGCTACTTCGAAGTACGTGGTAAAGATGCTCTACCTCAATTTACTAATAGCGAACACTGATCGTGAAAACAGTTGAAAGACAAAGAAAAAACCAATGTAAAGAATTCAATAATTTATGTAAATCAAAATATCCGTATTTGATCATCGATCTTAGCTTGGCAAAAAACGATTAGTATAAATTGTAAAGTAAACGTCAACGAAAAACTTGTGGTTAATGCAAAAAAATTAATAGGTACAAAATATCACCATCGCATGAATTGTGAGTCAGAATTTTTCATTTTCGTTCTGCCCCGTTTGAAAAAGCCTATTCCTCTCCTGTCTCTTTGTGACTCGGCTTTAGTTGTAAGAACATATGTTGTCGAGTAAATTGTCCGATGACATTAACGTCAAACTTCGCTCCCCGTGCATCCCTTTCGCATAATTTATTTGTTGGGATACCTGAAATATTATATTTGGAAATTATTAGATATGAGTTTTCTTACAACGACGTAATCTGTAGTTACATAAAGCTTTGCGGATGCTTAAAAATTTTTGTAAACCAAAAAACTCACCCATTTGGCTACATCCTCATTATCACATCGTACTTTTGGTCTTCGCAAAAGTTCCGTCCCGTCCACGTGCAAAGCAGTCGTATCTGTTCTAGACGTCAGTTCGATGTAATGCAGAGTTGTTCCGTCGCTTTCGACTTTGTGAATTGGTTGACAATGTAACAAATCGGCTAAGCTGACTTCCGTTACGACGCTCTTTGTTCCTCCCGAGATCACGCGAACTCGCACGTTTGATACGAGTACGCGAAGATTATCAATCCCGCTGCACAAGCACTCGTACGCCACGAACAACTCGGAATAGTCTCGCTCGTTAATTATGTATAAAAATTCTTGTCCCTCGGCTTGTTGGTAATTATAAGGCGGCAGAAGACCCGCGGGTCCGCTGGCTACGCGAGGCAGTCTATCTCTTTTCGGTATCGTACGATGAGCGCTGAATTGAATGATAATATTATTTGATTATATAATTATAATATTTTAAAAAAACCGATATAAAAAATAAAAATCGTCAAGATGGTGCCGTGTCTTATTTACAGTAAGATTTAATTTTTTTTAATTTTTAAATAATATATTATAATATAGTATAGTAATATACGATTATAATTAAGGATGCTGTACCTTTACACCAAAAAAAAAGCGATCTTCATGAAAATTTGCATAATCGACTTCTAAAAAGTGCTTGCCAAATTTGGAGAAGTTTAGAAGGATAATTTCAAAGATAAATATCTTTCATTAGTGATGATTTCTTTTTTAATTATAATTAAAAACGAAATTAACACGCGTCATTATGGATTTCGTAAATTCATGAATAGAAAAATGTATAATTTTCAATAAAATTCATTATAAATTGTAGAAATATATACGTCATACCTCTTTCAATAAAAAAACATATATTTTGCAATAAATTTATCCATTTTTTATATATTTGTACACATTTTTCAATAGAAAAAGTTACAAATTCGCGTATCTTCTGCTTTTCGCAGTTGACAGCTAACGTTCAAAAGTTAATGACGGGGTATAATGAACACTTTTTTTGTTATATATTCGTCATTATTCAAATAATAAGTGTTTCTTTTAGGTGTCTTGTGTACACTTTTAATACTTCAGATAATTTTTATCTCAAATTTCCACCTAGATCGTGATCATAAAAATTTTCAAAAGTCATTGATTTTTGGTTGAGACTGTATGGGTACAACATCCTTAAATGATAATAATAATGTTATCAACCTCCGCAAATAAATCAAATGCAGAACTCGATTTTTTTACCTTCTACTCGTTTCTCTAACGGCTGTTGCAGTTTCTGTTGCAAGATCCAGAACGCCCACGACTGGTTTAGTTATGGTCCCTACTACACCTTTTCCGAAACCAGCAAAGAATCCCTGAAATATCGAAATGAAATAAAATTTTTTAACAAAGTATAGACTAATATCGAAAGGTTAACATTTATTTAATTTAAATCTTACCGGAAAACCCTCGTTAGCTGCTCCATCGTAGGTCTGTTTAAAAATACTCGTCATTCCACCGAGCAGTCCAAAACCAAGACCTTTTAATCCAGCGACCAAATGATCGCTACTTCCCGCAGTGTTTGCCCTGATTTTTTGCCTCGCTTCTTCGTGCCGTTCGTCCATGATTACACGTCCGAGACCGTCCGATAAAGATTCTGTTACTTTTGCTGCTGAATTCGATATTCCGTGGGTGACATTCTTTACCAAAGTTTTCACGCTTCCTTCGTATATCAGTCCCGAAACTCCCTCAGATACGTCATTCACGAAGCCTAGAGGATTACCCAGGAAATCCACTGAACCCAGTATCACAGCTGCTTGCCACTTTAATTCCTGTAAAAAAAATATCATCTCGCATCGTCTCTCTTGTAAATGAGGAATTGCGAATATTCACTTAGCTCGTGACAATAACGAAATAACTAACGTCCTTGTAGTGTCTTATGATAGAATGAATGAGAAATTGGCTGCTTTCGAAAGGATGCTTCTTGATGAATGGTTCCAGCTCGATCGTCGCGTCCTCAAACTTTATCAATGTAAGTCCTAATTTTCTTTTTATGGATTGAAGATGCGGTGGCAATTTTGTCGTTGTAAGTACACTCAACTTCACCTACAAAAGTTAAATTCGATTAGATTATTGATATTTATTTACAACGATAAATAAAAATGTTTTTGTCTAACCTGATTTGGTACAAGTTTTAGTGCACCAAAGTAGTAACGTTTGGCATGTGCGGCTGAAACTTCGGAGATAAATCTTTGTGCCTTGAAATCATTCTCATCAACGGGTACGTCGAGCTCGGAGCGACCAGTTCCAACGAACGCTGCGAGCTTCAGTATCAACCTCTCTTCCAAATGAACGCATAAAGGTTTTACGCTCACTACCAAGTGTTTGTAGATTTCAGCATTTTGATTTTTCGAGGCTAACTTCTCAGCCGCTACTTCGATCGCTGGTCTTTCTTCGGTCTCTGCTCTTGATGTCCGTGCGATATAAAGAACCGAAGAACACTGCGCTTCAAAGAGCTGATTATCTATCTGTACATTATTTACACTGAGATTTAGTGTTAGATTTGTGCTTGTTTGAACAAGTTCGAGCACGATTCCTGCGAATCTAGCAAATAACAATTCTTCCACAGGCTTTCGTGACACGATCGATAATCCTAGACCAGCTGAAAGACGGACGTTTAGCTGCAGTTCGCGAGAACCTGATTTCTTTCTGTGTTGATCAAATTGCGTAGGACGCTGTGGTACGGCGATGTGTGACCAGTCTCGTTCCTCCAGCAGAGCAAATGTACTTTTCTGTAATTAAACAAATACAAAGGAATGTACACAGATTTAAATTTTTTAATGTTAGAGTGACTATCAAACAATATTATTTAAGGAAGAATTGGAGGTATTTTTAAAATGATAAGAAAAAGTTAAAATTCTGTAGAGTTGTTTGAAAACAACCGAAAAAATCTTTGTGCCAAATTTGATAATGATTCACTGAATGGTTTTAAAGTTATGAACTTTTAAACTTGATAAAATTCAAAAGTGTGTCGTAATTGATATATTAATATTCTAACATAAACAAAAAAGTTACCATCTTCGAAAATTTTTTTTTATGTTTCATATGAGAGTTCAATGCTAATTCAAAAATTTGAAAGCATTTCACTAAAATTTTCTATTTCAATTGTTTAAACAATGTTAATTGTTAAAATGGTATAATTAATAGTCGGAATTTGTTAATCGCTATTCTAGCTAATACACAAAAGTTCAGAACCCTTTCAAAAGACTAGAAAGTAAAAAATTCGCAAAATTTTCGTTCTGAACATACTTTTGACATAGATTGTACCTACAATTCCACCCTAAGAGTAAGATTCAAAATTATTCACCCTTTCCTTAATGTCAAGGACCTGGAGCACTCGGGTTGGTCCATCCGTCGTCACTCTAACTGATAAAAATCCTGAACCTGGTCGAAGTTTTTGTCTGCCCACTCGTTGCTCAACTGGAGGAGGGCTGCTGTGAATTTCTGGACCCAGAACGGCCTCGCTCCCTAAAATGTTAATTTTAACTATGAAATAAATAATGAGATTCATCGCAGCTACTAGATACGATTCACAGACTCGATACGAGTTTTTGAAGCAAACTTTCTCTCGAATAATATTTTTTTGGATTCCACATTTTTGGGGAAAAAAATTGGCTTCGAAATTCGTAAAAAAGTCGGTGTATGAAAACGGCTAATGTTACAATAATTAAAAAAAAGCTGGCGTGTAAGTAGATGATACTAGTGTTTGCATTATTTTTAGCTTTAGTAGCGTTTTTTTCCGGATCTATACGTACACATTTGCCAACGGGCGACACTGCCGCCTGTAACATTTATTAGCAATTGAGAACGATTCATTGCGTCGATATTCGATGAAAAGAAAAGGCTGAAAAACATTTTACTCCTCGAGACCAATTTTCTCTTTACTATCGTAATTTACGACTCGAGTATTCATATTCTTTGGTCTTTAGAAAAATATAGACTAACAATAAGATATTATAAACCATGCTCAACTGTTATATTCAGAAAAAAATGCTCCGTTGACATGGCAGAAAGCTTATGTGAAATAAATCAAAATAAACAATTAATTAAATAATAAATAAGAAATATGTCGAGAAAAACTTCATTTGCCATTCGAACAGTGATAAAGATTTCTATTCAAATGATTCTAGTTGGAACACTCGATGAGTTATAAAAATAATGGATTGACTGAATTAAAATCTGTCTATCAAACCTTCGTGCAGACCCATGAAACCGTCTTTGGATTGAACACACATATTTTGATGAGCACAACACAATCTTCCATCGTCCGTGAAACGCCAGGTTTGCGTCGATCTTCTACGAGGATCTGGACGCCTCAACGCGAGAGCGCAGTAGGTGAAAGGTTGAGGAGCTGTCCCAGCGATATCCAGTACCAAAACCGTGTCAGGAGTTCTTGAATGTTTGTCCCGCGGTGGACTCGAACCTGACGAATTTGTTTTATCGCAGATACAAAAAAAATTGAAAAAATAAAAATATTTCATAGATATGCAATTTCATGTACAAACCTTCATGTTGCAATTGTCCATCGCTGGTCATCCTCCACAGTTGTGATCTTTCGCTGCACTCTTTTCGACGCAGACCGACCCAGCCTCCAGGACCAGCTTGCAGCACCAATCTCTGCGTTTCAACGTCCAATGGATCCAAATTTCCGTCGCCGCTGTCTAAATTTCCATCCTTGAACGTTCCTGTTTTGACGATCGATAAATTTATCTCTTTTTCATGATTTTTGATAGAATTTATGAAAAATAATTTACCCGTAAATGCTATGTAAATGAAATTTTCATAAGTCAATCCACGACTCTCGCCGAGTACGTTCAAGTCGTAGGATAATGTGACACCTCCTGGTGCAATCACGGTTAAATTCGTTGATTTCGTTGGGTCATCCAGAGCGTAAGGAACCGAACAATGAGGTCTGACTGTCCATTGAAGACTCTCCGGAACTCCAGTCTGCGAAAAAGTAATTTATTGCTTACTGATAATAAATTATTCTTCATTTTTGTTTACTGTGGAATTGATAAAATATTACCTGCTTAATTACTAAGGGCACTTCGGCAAAATTGTCAACTCGAATAGGCGGAGGCATGGTCTCGGCGTCAGTGAAAACAATAAAATATGTACTCTCTTGCAATACAACGTCAACACGAAGAAAGTGCATTTTACTCGATGAATCTCGAATATTTATCGTCAAAGAGTGGTTCCCGTCTAATATTATTCCGCCGGACCACATACAATTTGGTACGTCGAGTATTCGTACGCATAGCAATTGATCCTTATCCAATCGAGGCCAGTGAAAGGGCATGTGACAGTCGGGCATAGCAGTGATGTATGTGGCTTGTGCATCGGGATGACTCTGTTCAATGAATTTTTAATTAGATATTTATAATAATAATAATAATAATATTAATAATAAAATAAATATCAAAATTTATTTATGTAATTTTTTGGTCATTATTTCTACTCACAATGGTCGTGGTGAAACTTTTTTGTGCAAGTTCCAAACGGTAGGACGATTTATTGTGCAACTGATATCTGGGTGACAACGTAATGACTGTCGTTGGTCGGTATTTTCCCCGGGCTGCCCTGGTTGCCACCCCGATTAAATATACAACGTCGGGTCTCCCATCGCGCAGAGTGACCCTCAGTCGATGTACCTATGAGCCATATTTTAATTATTTACATTATATTATTTACATATTATTTATAGTGTTTACATAGAAGTTATCTGTCTCTGATTAAGGATGTATAGAAAAATCATAAAAAATTGCAGAAATTTTAACACATTTGTGACTCTTTTCCAAATTTGGAAATGATTGACGGAATGGTTCAAAAGATATTTAAATCTCAATTCGTTCCAATTTAACGTTGCCTCTAATGGAAAATTCACAAATTTGCTTCTAAAAATTATTCACAACAGAAGTTTTTGTTCGTATTTAAAAAAATATGAACAAAAACTACATGGTAGAATGGTAGAAACAGTGATAGAAAAATCTACCATTGACAAATACAAACAATGTTAAAAACCGAGTTTGAACAAATTTGTCTGAAAATTTTGTTTTTAATTGTTTAAACAATAAACAATACGAAAATTGTTAATAAAACGTTAGCAAACTATCAAGCATTATCATAAATAACATAATACAAAATTTCAACTTTCCAACAAAAAAAAACAAAGGTTTTTTATTATGAATAAATAAATTTGAGAATCGAAGAAGTTACGTAGGTGAAAATTCGAATAAGTTTACCTGCACGCCTAATTGCAAATGAAAATGCTGAGACCACTGCGCAACGCCGTTTGGATGGACTCCAGTTCCAACGCGAACAGCAAGTGTCCTGCTGGCTTCCTCATCACTGAACGAGAACAAGAGCGGCGCGACCATTCTCGCCTTCTCGTGCTCCTCAAACTGACCAGCAGCTTCTAAGCCAACACCTTCCTGACGAAACACCAGAGGCAATCCAGTCTTGTTTATAATCCAATACGGAGCAGTTATGTTGATTCTCACAGCAGAACCTTTCTCAACAACGATCGAGGCGTGCAGATACAAAATCCTTCCGGCTGAGTCCGTCAAGCGCATGCGACCGACGAACGAGCTGGACATCTGTCCTAGAAGCAAACTTCCTTTTCCAGGATATCCATCCAATTGAACTGCAATCTCTTGTTGCTCTCTTATATTAACTTCATGCAAATCAGCGCTGCTGCCCGGAGCTATTCTTCCTTTTTCAGGTCCGACCTCGTACAGCAACTCGTGGGGCAAAAGATTCGTGAGTGTCACAGGTGGCAAAAGAGATATCGTGTGCGCCGGTAACATCTGACTCCCGTCAACCGGATAATTGTCGCGCCTGACGGCGACGCATATCCTGAAAACGTCATTCTGATTCGTCCGACAAGCCGTATGAGTCTCGACTACCTCCAGAGGTTTCTTGACGAAGGTCCACTCCACAGGTTCCACGCAATATTGGAAAGCTTTGGCCGGATGTATAGGCCTCACGGTCATCTGCACTCCTGTATGGGTCAGCGGAATCGAGATGACGGACTGCGCTGAAATTTGAAGACTTTTTCCACTTAGGTACGAATAAGGTATTTGGTAACCGACATAATTTTGTGGAGTCTTTTCCAACTTAACGTCAATTGGATAGGACAGCTTGTTGAATACTTGAAGAGCTGATCTGATCGTGACTAATTTTCGAGCTGAGCCTTCAAGCTCGACGGCGAATACCAGTCTCGTTTTGACCATCGTCTGCGTGGGAGTGTCAGCAACGGCGTGTCTGAAGTAAACTCCTACACGGTCTATAGTTACAGGTTCAACGGGTTTCCATCCTTCGACCAGAACAGCTACCTGGTGTCTTCTGACGACGTGAGTCGACTGGTGACGAAGTTTGCCTCGTTCCTCGAAGGTAAACGGTACGGTTCCTCCTGTGGGAACCTCTGTCCAGGTCTCATCGCGTTGAAGAGGACTCAGAGCCTCGGAGCGGAGTCCCATGTCCCTCATGTCATCGGCAACTGCTATGTACGTTTTGAACCAGAGCTTCGAGCCCGTTTCGTTCTTCAGGGCGAAAGGCACGAACGGTGAACGTCTTCGATAGCCCTGGTGACAGATGTTCCCTTTCAAGAAACTATCCTTGTTGGAAAGATAATAGTCCTGAGTCCAATTCTGTTTGACCAGAGTAACGAGCTCCACCAGGGTCGACGTGACGTTTACGTTTACCGAATTCTCCGATTCGACGCTTATCTGAAGTCTCTTCGAGTTGAGAGACGACGTCTCCGTTTGTTCCCACTCTATGCTCGCTTTCCAGGGCTCGATGAAGGGTTCCCATCCACTCAGGACTCTGTTGTAGTAATCAACGCCGAAGGTCGCACGCAGCGAGCCAGGTCCGTCGAGAGCTTGACCCAGCGACAGGTCGACCAAGAGGAGTTCCAGGAGTGGCACATCAGCGTCTCTGCAGTCGTCTATGATGCACACTCGCAGACACGGTGTATCGACTTCGATCGTGTGGAAGAAGAGTCCACTCTTCGCCGATGTGTCCGTACTCGGGACGGCGTTCTGCGTCAACCAGAGCGCCGCGTCGTCCAGCTGTCCGTTGCAACGATCGAGGGCGGCCTCGCAATCGGTCTCGGCGAAACCAAGTGCCGAAAGTTTCATAACGTGATTCCTCGCGTTCGCCGGTGGTCCACGGGACTTTTGTTTCGCCCAGAGCGTTTGCTTAGGCAGTGACCTCAGCATCCTCGCGAACATCGTTACATCGTGGTAACTCAATTTTACGCTCAACGGCTGCAACTGGATCTCCAAGCACCTGCTGTTCGTCAATTCGAGACTGGCGCCGACCGGATCTATTATGGACAACGCCGTTTCCTCCTCCATTCCTAAAATACATGAGAATAATTCGCAGTGCGATAAATTGCAGGATAATGGTTTCTCGCCTTCCTGGGGTGCTGAGCGATACGCCACGACAGCCGTGCATTTGAGAATCACAGCATTCGTGTCCCAGAGCGAGGTGTCCTCGACGATGACGAGCTCCGAATCCGTGATGTTCAATTTCAGCTCAAAAGGAGCTGCAGCGCTTCCTGAGATGGCCTCGTTTTCCTGACTTATCAGGGCTCTGACGATACCGGAAATCGGCTCGGGTTCCGGTGCGTTTAGAATCAGAAAATCCCTCACTGCCTCCCACCAATCGAGAATAGCCGTTAATCTCATACTGTGCAAAAGTATCGTCGTCGCTGCGTTGTTCTTCCGTCGACGATGGTGAATCTCAGCCTGCACTCTGTCATCGACACCGTCGAAGTGTTTCAGCGGTTGCAAGATATTCGTAAACACGTTCGAACGTTTGTTAACCGGCTCGTTTTGAAATCTCGTGTCGGTGATTAATATCTCTTGCGACACCAGGTCTATATCCTGCGAACCATCGCTCAGAGAGTCGAGAGTGAGTCTTGACTTGATGAAATTTACGCAAGCCAGTGCAGCTATACCGTGATTCGGATGTAGTCTCAGTGTCACGTTGACTATGTCGAGAATTATGCAGGACTTCGTCCACACGCTCGTCGTGCATTCCTGGGGAACTTGATACTCCGTTGACTCCGTTAAATCGTCGACGAACATCCTCAGGTCGTCCAGATTCTCGCCGATGTTGTACGACAGCAGACCACGTATCAGCATGTACTGCGCCGGATCCAGGGCGCAGTTCATCGTCGACAGAGTTCCATGAACGCTGAAATCAGGAATATTTCGACTTATGTGAGTATCAAGATTCCTCTCGACCCGCAGCCTCAGATGGCAGGTCTCGGTCAACAAGGATGGTCCCAGTTTCTTCAGCAAGAAACTCCCGACGACTATCGTGTCGGAGTTTTCGCGCTGATCGTCGTATTTCAGTCTCTTCGCCGCGCAGACGTCCATGTTGACGAGTTCCAGGAGCATTATGTCGAGAAGACAATTCTCGTCAATGGTGGAGAAGCTGAAGGAATTGTGAGCCGTCAACTCGCCGAGATCCAACAATATTAATTCATCGGATCTCGAGCTGACGGGTAAGAGAATGACCGGCGCGCCCGCGTGTAACGTCAGAGACAATCTGGTGCTCCTCTCGTTGGCGTAGACCGTGCTCGTTCCGTCCGTCCTCAGGTTGGCCATGGCTGCCCGGAGTTGAGAAAAGTGACGGAAGTAAGCTTGCAACTCGGAGACGAATCGCTGAGTGTGAACGTAATGAACCGCTGACATTTGCAGCTTGAGTTGAGCATCCTGCGGGAGATTTCTCGCATCCAGGTAGCTCGTGTACTGAAAATGAAAAGCTTTTCTACCGGATGAGGAAAATCGTTCTCGATAGAATCTTCCGTGAGGAGTTAAATCGAGAAGCGACATCGAACCCAGCTCGCCGGAGACTTTTGTACGTTGACTGTCCTTGTGAATGTGCATTTTAGCCTCGGAGATATTCGCTTTGGCAATCTCACGATCGGATTGTGTCAGGACGAGAGTCAACGACCTCACTTCGATATCCGTTTCTGAATATATGTCTCGATTGTCTTCTTGCTCCGTGACGGTCGCTGCGGGATGAAGAGTTATCTGGGGCTTCGCAGTCGTCGGGGTTCCTATGCTGAAGAAATCGAGTACGATCATCCAGGACTCGACGTTCATCACCAGGTCGAGACAATTGAAATCGATGCTGACGGATTTCTTCTGTACGACTCGTCCGTCCGGTCCAGGGTCAAGGTCGGTCATCGTGAAGCTCAGGAGAACGAGATTTTCCTCGCTCGTCTGAGCTCCTGGTGACGGTGGCGGCGTGTTCGGAGTATCGACCATGGACGGTGGTTTCCTCCAGTGTGGTGGGATCGTCCCGTAGAGCGTGTCAGTCTCGAGCCTGTCGGGTAAACTGCCTCGATACGTTTTCCACTGTCTATTGAACGCCAAATCCGGACAGGACTTTGAAACTCCTACGGGTAGTCTCGCTCTCGTCGGCGCCGAGGACTGCATCATGTAACGATGTCTGGATCCAACTGGACACAACAGATCTTCAACCAGAAGCGAACGCAACGAGACTTGCGTCGTCGATTCTCTTTTCTGCAATTTCTCGTACTTGGCGACGAAATCGCACATGGACAACTCGACCAGGGGCTGCTCCGAACGATCCTGTTTCAACTCCACGCTCAGGGTTGGCAACTCGAACAACGCCTTGACCGACAGATCAAATTTGTCCGAATAATACGACCTCTGAAGATTCTGTGGGACCTTCGATTCAGCTGTTGGCATGGAAAATAATCGATTAATCGTATCTAGAAGCTGCTCGTACTGACCACGAGACAACGAGACCTGAAGAGGCGTTATCACACTCCCGTGTACGTGAAGAACTGGATTTTCCAGAGTTTCCTGTTCGAGCAAGATGTCACGATTGGCGAAGCCAGTCGGCAGTTCTCTCTCTATCGTAACTTTGATCATCGTATCGTGTAATATCGGTTTACCGGATTCCTTGCAGGAATACATGTCCTCCGCTCTTATCGGCAAGCTCGTGACTTGATTTATTTTCCTCGTGACGTCGAGGGAATAGAGATTCATGTCCCTCACCTCGAGGGTCAATTTGTGCTTCGGCGTTGTCTCCGTTGACGGCTCATGCTGGAGGGACATCGTGCCCAGGTGCGCTACGAATACTTGAGTACTCGCCGAGGATCGTGGAATGACGAGGACGGGGCTGTCAAGCACCAGGTCGAGCTTGAGACGCAGGATAATCGGATTCTCGTTTCCATCGATGGACACGCTGGGTAAACGTCTTCTCTGAGGAACAGCCCAATCCTCGGCGTGCACCAGACCTATTGCCATGTCCGTTGCGGCTGCTCCGATGTGTCTCGCCAGGTTGCTCAAGTACTGTTTGAACTCATCGGCGCAGGAACGCAATTCCGCGATCAGATGCGGCGCGTGGGTGTACCAGACGCTTCCAACTCTTATAGAAACATCGGCGAAGGTCTCAACGCCGTCCATGGTTTCGGATTGATTCGAACTCCTCGTAGCGGAGAATCGAAAAGCTTCGGATTGATCCGACAGATTTGGAAAGTGCTCGATCTGCTGATTCGGCGGATCCGCTATTGGATCTCGTCCTACGCTGATTATCCGTTGATGGGTTTTACCGATGAGAGTCTGATCCAGGACCTGAAGACCACCCAGAGATCCGAGGATGAATGTTTTGTTCGCCAGGGTCGCTTGGATCCTCGCGTCGGACATTGTCGCCGTTGCGATTTTCTGTCCAACCAGGTGACTGTCCTGCATTATTGCTCGCAGCAGAAGAACGTTCAGACGATGGAAATCAAACGTTATTTCAGTCCTCGTCGAGACTTTTGGCTCGTATGTCAGACTAGTAACCGAATCGTACCTCTCGATGCGCTTTGAGCTTGATTTACTTGTTGGGAATATCCTCCTGACGAAACCCATCAGTTCGACAATTGTTTCCTGATTCGCGATAATATCGAGGTTGTTGAATTGTATGTTGGCTACTCGAAGATTCTCCGTGGGGTCGTCCACGAGGACTATCTCGATGACGATGAGAGCCTCGGAGTCGAGTTGATCCAGACCGACGAGAGAATTGTTTTGTGGAGAGGAAGGATTTTTTCCATCGCGAGCTAGACTGGTGAGGGCGCGAGTGAGAGCCACGGGCGATGTTAATTTCCTGGATATCGTTGGATCCGGCGAACCTGGTGAAACCGGTGACGTCGGAGAAGTCGGCTCGGAGTCTCGTAGACTTCCTGAAACGCTATCCATGCCGACGTGCTTGTGACTGGCGACCAGCAGCTCGAAGTCCGGACCAAATTCTTGCATGGCGTCGACGAGTAACAAACCGTGAACCGACAGAGAAGCGCTCAAGTCGGCTGGTCTCTTGCTCAGGGCGGTTTTCACTCCTGAGACCTGCAATTCGGCGACGCTACGACCTCTCGACTGCAATTCAAAAGTCATTTGATCTATGATGAATTGCACCATCATTGCGTGACTTGAATTGCGATCGAGATTTTTCTTCGGACTCTCCGGCTCTTCTCCTACGTTCGTTTCCGTTTCTCCGTTGCTGGTGCTCCTTCCGATGAATTTTGAGAGTCTCGCGTACATCGTTCTCATCGCTTCGACTTTTTGCTCGTTCACGTGAACGACGAGTCTTGGGAGATTGCCGGATATCGTTACTGACGGAAATTGAGGGTCCGAGGTACTGACGACTCGTCTCTCGATCTGCAGAGTTATATTGAAACGTTCGAGCACGTGGAGCGAGGACATTCCTCGGGTACGAGCGTGTTTCCAGTTGTCCTTGACTTTGGCTACGAGGACTTGAAGATCCGAGAGGTCCACGGCGTATTGATCGTACAGCTTGTGATGAAACGCAGATTCTGATATTCCTTGAAAATTTTCAATAGATCCGTTCTCTTGGCTACCTGGAGGTGTTGAGCAAGGCGTCTCGAATCTCTCGTTGTCCTCGTCGTCGTCCTCGTCCTCGTTACTGCCGGGTGAACCGGGACGAAACACCACCGGCTCGTTCGCCTTGATATTGTTGGCTAAATGTAGTCTGCCAAAATCAACAACGACAACTGCCGCATTCGAGTCCGTGAAACTTTCGACCAATAAAATTTGCGGTGCAGAGATCTTGAATTGTAAATCCCAGGAGGAACGATAGACGACTTCACCCTCGAGGATTTGTTCCCAATTTTTTATAATTTGACGACGAGTTCGTCTCTTCATGGCCTGTATTCGACGGTTCGACGAGTCTCTGTAAGGTTTGCTTATGAAACTCGTTAGCCATTGTATCGCTTGAGGATTGTAAACGACGTCCAGCGATCTGGAATTTACGTGCAGCGAGTGATCTACAGCTGTGTGCAGCGGCCTCTTCTCGTAAATCAACTCGAACAGAGGCTCGGAAGTTTGCGTTACGAGCTTGTCGGACGACGATCGAAGTCGAGACGTTGAGCTCGTCGTTGTCTGCGGTTGTATGAGAATCGGGAACATCGATTTTTCCGTGAGAAAATCATGCAGATAAAGAGCTCCGAGACTGATGGAAAATTTGTGGGATCCCGATCGTGGTCTCGACTCGTAAGTAAGATGAACTCTTTCGAACTGCAGTTCCATCACCTTTTTCGGTACACTAGAATTTTCTGCAGTGCATACAGAAATCGCGCCCTTCGAAAGAGCGAAATTAAATTGCCCAAACACCGAGTCACGTCGCAGCAAAGTATTGTCGTCGATCGTATCCGCTAAAACGTCCAAAAGCTCTCCATCGAAAGTCGATGATGAAACTTGAGTAGTGCTCTGAGAATTTTTTGAATGCCAATCCCACCACTGGGGAAACCATTGGACGAGCATACCACGAGCTGGTGGAACTTTCGTCGCTGTTGTCTCCTGTGGTGACTTTACGGGTCTGACTCTAGCCATCGCCAATTCGCGCAACATTCGCAGATCGTCGTAGCTACGTTCGAACTCTATTTTGTCTTTCATCAACTTCGTGTCCGGTGGTAAAGTCGACGTTGGACTCTCCAGTAGTTTTGTATAAGCCTCGACGTAAGAAACATTTTCATTACCTCGCTGGATTACATCTTCCCATGTCATTTTCTGTTTCAACGTGTCTTTTCCTATGTGACAACGCGCCGCATATTTCCACCACTCTCTTGGCGCTTCGGATATTGGTACAATCGGCCGACATCGTCGCTGTCTTCGACGACGATCAATCTCTTCCAGTTCCTTTACACACTTCACTATTTGTTCATATTGTTCATCCGTTATCGATAACGGTACTTGATCGAGTTGAAGATCGACGACGATTCTCGGCCTCGTCGCGGATCGCAATGGATTTTCCGAGCGATCTCGCTTTATGTGAGCTTGAGCGCTCACAGGAGACAATAAATATTTCCAAGGCGTTTTCCCTGCATCGCTCATATACATAGCTAAATCTCCCAAATTCAATCTTCCGAAAAATTGATTCTCGTTCTTCAGATGATTCCAGTAAACCGACAAGCCATCCAGCTCCATAAGCTTGTAGGATGCATCTCCGAGATTCCATGATGTCGATCCTGGTACCCAACTGGCATCGCAACTTTGAGCTGCCAATCCTTTGATTGTGATGCCCAGAGCTATTCCAGTACCTATTTACATCTAGATTTTACAACTTAATTTATATGCATAACTAAATATGTACTTTACGCCTTGATTTATCATTATTAGTTAACTTAAGATAGTTCTGACATTTTTTTGTTTTCTTAAGATTTTGTTTAAATTTTGCACAAACTTTCTTTGATACGACCTGCACACGTGTGCCAAATTTTAAACGGGTTCACCACGGGGATATCGAGATATTTATTGTTAAAAATCGCTATTTTTAGATGTCTCTCAGAAGAGCACATGTTAAATATTGCGGTTTTCAATCCTACTTATCTTGACTTCTAGATGGTGAAACGTCTTGAAATTTTGCATGGCTCTTTTTAGTACTTCAAAAAAGTTTCCTCTAGTTTTTTTTTAAATTGTAAGATGTTATTTTTCATGATTTTCTCACGTACGTAGCAACTCAAGGTCAGTTAGATGACCTTCATTTTCGAGTATGCTGTTCTTGAATCAAGTTTCGAATTGACTTGAACGAATTTTTGGATTTGACTGTATCGACAGAACTACCTTAAATAATTTTTTCAAAAAAATCTTTCGGTCAAACATCTTTGGCCAAATCATTCCTTCTACAATATTTTTTTATATTTACCATCAGAAAATGTAGCATCATCCTCGTACCTCAGGTGGACGTCTTTTATATTCAGTTGCAAATTTTCTATAATATTTGTTACTAAAGAAGTTCCGTAGCTCAGCCATGAACTGTAACTGGCTGCGTAGTAACCAGGATCCTCCTTGTGTGCTTGCCATCTAGCCTCGAGAGAATCCAGACGACTGTGTTTGTATTCTTGAAGAGCTTGCTCTTCGACCTCCGAATCATACTGGAATAAAAATTTGTTTCCTCTCTTACATTGGTTCATATTAAAATTTGTTTTGATTTATCAAGGAAAATCTATAATATACCTCTTCCAAGCAAATTGGCCCAGCTACAAGGTAAAGCTGTTCTATGGCTATTACCCATGATGCTGTTCTTATTTGTCTTACCGGCACTTGCAATCTAACTTTTCCAATAAATCCAGCTTTTACCTCGATAGGTAATCCAATGTGTCTCAATGCTTCTTTTTTAAGAGGTAAATTTTCTAGCTCAACCTCTCCTGCATAAAAGAAATACGATTACGAGGTTTCGGTAAACTTAGCAGAAAATTCAAGAAATTAACATGTAAAACAGACAGGGAATCGAAAAATGATCACAATTGAATAAAGAATGGAAACAATGTTCGTTATTATTAAATAAACAGATATAAATTTTCTTCGATAACTCAAAAACTATGTAGATGAAAATATTGAAAAAAATCATGTTCATATATTTTATGTTAAAGAACGTCTTGACAAAACTTTATCACAATCTGATCATAGTCGCTTCTGTACCGAAACACCTCAAATAATAATTATATTCTTGAATGACATTTATTTTAGTATTATAGTTGAATAAATACATGTAATCGAAAACCTAAGATGTGGAATATTGAAACATTCAAATGACAGAAGTGTCTAAAAATAAAACATAATGGCACCATTCATGCAAATTAAAATCGTAATGTAAACAAGAAAAAATGATATTCAAAATGATCTCACCAGAGAGCAATGCAATGCTCAATTGATCTGTATTCAAATTTTCGACGTATTTGCCCAAATAATTATTGAGCACCCAAGCAACGAGTCCCTCCAACATTGTCTCGATTTATTCGTACCATGAGACAAAAATTGATTGATCATAAGTTTACGAAATTTCATAAATGTTTTCGTGAGGTTAGGTTGCTCGCCAATCATGAATACTACGTCGTTTTATTATTAAACGATGACAGTACCTACAACGGTACCGTAATTAAAATTGCAACGATTCGAATTTTTTTTTTATTCACGTATTGAAATTTCGTTCATTTAATCACTGTTTACACAGGCATTGTTGTCGAGTACGTTATTAAAATCGTATCGATGTATTGACACGGTGCGTGCGGAATTTCTGATACACTCACACATAACTCGAAAGAGTGTATACATACCTACGCGCAATCAAATTTTTGCCGATGGCTGGTCAGACAATTTCGCGCGAAATCTTTTTCGTAACGATGTCAAAATATTTCTATCTTATCGACGGATGTAGAGCTCCTTGAAGTTCTAGTAAATGACGTCCACTCGATAATGGCGCTGTTGACAATAATTCGGAAATTTGAGAGAGAGAATTCTCCCTTTATAAAACAAAATCTACGATCGCGAATTCCACAAAACAGAGAATAGACTCGGAAAGTCCGTTGTTCTTTTGTTTAATCACTGTATCGTGCTAATTATTATATTTCAAAATGTTGTTGAACAGGGTAAGAGTAATGAACATATACAAATTATGCGCAACTATTTTGAACTTGAAAATAGTCTAATGTTATTTTGATCTTGATTATTTTCAGGTTATAAGCCACACGTGCAAGCAAATACGCGTTGCCGGCGCGAGATTCATGGCCTCCGAGGCCGCAGAACCAAACAAGATGGAAAAATGTAAGATTTGATTTCAAATTAGTTCGAACGCAAAAATTGTTTTCTTACAAAATTTTTTAAAAAAATATATGTTTTTCATGAAAACTTTGCAAATCGATTGAAAAAAGAAATAGTAATTCTACCGTCTAGTTTTTTAGTTATTCGATTTTGAAGATTTGTGAATCTTCCATTTAAATGCGTGTTAGTCACAGTGGAAAATTACGTTTTTCAAAATAGCTATAAAACGGTTCTTATCATTTTCATAGAAAAAAAGGAGATGTTAGAGTACTTCGTAAAGAATATTAAAAAAAATGAGCTTGGTTTACCGTCTAGTTTTAGAGAAAAAAATTATTTAGTGAAAATCACACTTATTTCAGTGAGAGAATTTTCAAGGTACGCAAAATGGTAACGCGGAAATTTCGTAAAATATATCCCCCATATTTACTTCTTTTTCATCGATGAAAATATTAAAATTTATCAAGATTAATTTATTAAAAATTGCAAAAAAGGGCCCCCCCCCCACGTTTATACGGCACCCAGCGATCAAACTACCTTAAATAAATCATTTTGGAAAAAAAATTTGAGAATCTGCATCGACAAATATTTTGAAGAAGTTCATCTAATGTGTAATCTATTATTGTTCAAGCTATTAACCAAGTATCTCTATTGGGTCGAGTTGGTATTGAACCGCAAAAACGAGGATCGGAACAACATCCAGTTGTGACTTTTACATTGGCTACGAATGTTAACTACAAATACGACTCAGGTCAGCATGAGATCTAGAAACTTGTTCAATTTACGAGTGCAGCATGCAATTTTACATACATTTGACAATTTGCAATTTTATATACCAACGCAATGAACTGAACAAAATTACTGAATATTATTACAGGTGACTTTATGCAGAGAACGGACTGGCACAGAATCTGCGTTTTCAGACCAAATCTTCGCGACAGTGTTTACAATTACTTGAGAAAGGGTCAGCGTGTCCTCGTTCATGGAAGAATCAGTTACGGGGAGATGAAAGATGAAGCTGGAAATACTAAACAGACAACAGCGATCATAGCGGACGAAGTGATATTCTTCCAATAATAAAGAGTCAAGTATGGGATCCTTTGTGTAACTTGTATTTTTGCTACTTTTTATTCCTTTATAAAAGTGTGACTGTTTTGTAATCCTACAGAACCGATGTGTATTATGAGAGTAGTCAATTAAATATGTTTAACTGTTAAAAAAGCCTGTAATAAGGGATAAGGTAAATCACAATATACATTTGAACAAACAGATTAAGTATATAAGTCTATATTTACATCATTCATCGTTTGTAATCTCTCCAATAACAAGTTACATAATAAAATGGCGATAAATCTAAAAATTTACAGGTGTTATGCTTGTTTATTTTTTTTTTTATTTTTTTTTCCATTTCTTTTCTTTATATTTTTACACAAGATACCTCTTTTCTTTCCTACACAGTTATGTCATATAAACGATTTTTTTTTCTTTACCACAATGTGACCTTATTTCGCTAAACTCGCTTCGCGCGATACGCACGATCATCTTTATCCGTTTATTTATTTTATTTTCCTTTCATCTACGATATATATATATATATATATATATAATTATATCTGTAACTATAATTATATATATATATCTAATTATATTTGCGGCTTTGAGCTCTCGCATTTCACCGTGTTTTCGCGTATATAAATTATTTACACTTTGTAAACGATAATTAGAGATATACATATATTCTTCTTATCTCGTTAATATTATACTCTCTTAAACCTCGCATATAATTTTTTTTTTATTTCTGTCTATAGCTAATCATTTGTTTTTACTTAAATCGCTATTACTTTATCCTTTCATCAATTATTTATTAATTCACTCGTGTTTTATTCCTTCTCTCAACTCTTTTTACCTTACAGAGATCACAGTATACAAGAAGCCAGATAATAGGTCTCCATTATGTTTTATCTCGCCCGCTCTCACTCTCACACGCAAACGGACGCACACACAATTCTTCGTCACGCACACACGCACTCGCGCCGTTACGGTGCACGCGGGTGCTTCACAGTTAATTTCCTTATGTTTTTTTTTCTTTTCTTTTTTCTATTTCAGTGCAAAAATATCATGAGTTTTTTTTTCTTTTTTCCAAAAGTGATTAATTCTTTTCCGGTCTCGTCGTCCTTCGTGTTACCTTCATCCTCAATATTACAACGCATTTATTTTTTTTTTCTCTTTTCTCGGACTGCCCAAATTCTTACGTTACGCTACAATCCGGGAGCATCGACGAGAGAGACAACACGCGGGCGAGCCGTGACGAACCCCCGTCGGTGTTTGCTCTCTCGAATAATGAACAAGGCCCGAAATAGGGGTGAAACTGGGGATTCTGGGGGGGTTTACCGAGCTCGGTCGTGGAATGTAAGCCACAATCACACCACCAACAACATAGAAATTTCGAATATAAATTTTGGTATTAAAATATATGCATATATATATATATATATTTGTTTGCTTTTTTTCAGATATATATATATATTTTCGCTTGTGTATAAATTTAAATATAACTCTGGCCCCGGGTTTCATAAAAATTCTTTCTATTTTTTTTTCCTCTTCCACCTTCCATCGATAGACTTTTTTCCATTTTGTTTCTCTCTTTCCCTACGTCACGCATTATCTCAGCCGAACTTTCCTCGTCGCTATCGCAAACTTACTTATCGTCCTCGTTCACCGCCTCTTACAATTATCGAGTTTTATTTACATTGCAGGATCACTATGCGCTACGGTTATACTCGACGACAGAGACAGCGTGTGCCCGTCGTTACTTTGAAAAAAAAAAAAATAATAATAATAACAATAATAATTATTACAGTAAAGAAATGAAAATGCGTCTTCTGTTTACTTCTTGCTTTCTACGAATTGCCTATTGTTAAATATATATGAATTTTTATAAAAGTGAGTATTCGCAATCAGAGATAGGCCTCGTTACTTCAAAAAATATGTTGCTTCCTTGTACTCGACGATTCATCAATTGTCAATCATTCAAGATTTACCTGCGATAATTGTTACTATTTATAATTTTTTTCTTCCTGCTTCTCTTTATCGAGGAGCTTATAATTTTTAATCTTCTTTGCAGTCAAGTCCCAAAAGAGTCGCATCAACGTCGAGGTAAACATCAGAGCTCGGTCACGAATGATTTGAGGTCACTTTTATAAAACGATTGATGAAGAACGGTCCGAAAGTTTTTATATATATATATGAATTTTTTTTTTTCAGAGTAACGAGCAGTTCCACGGTCTCTGATATCTCGATTACATAAGATTGCAATCTGCCGGTAAGAGGCTCTCGTGAATCTCTTTTTTTTTCTCGGCTTGTTTCCCCTTTGTTCGTGTATACGTCTTTACTATTCTGTGGTCCTAACGCACGTGCCGGCATGAGGCACGAGAAAAAGGAAAAAAGTTCACGAGGCCCCTGAGGCTGAAAATTTTGGCGAGCCTTTCGTTCTTTTGAAAATGGGAACATGGAGCACGCTCGCAAAATCCCGGTATCTTCACGTGCAACCGAAAACACACACATCTCGCGTACATATACATGTTTGTGTATACATATAAATATACATATTACCTAACGGTAAGGGTAACGTTCTTGGCACAAATTAGTCAGGCGGTCGCAGATCGGATCCGGGGGAAAGAAGATACAGAGAGCTCGTCAATGGATTGAACATGAACCTTTCCGGCTCTCTCGTTCGTTCCCGAGCTTGGAAACGAGAAGAAACTGTGACGCCCTATCGGGAAAGGTCTTCTCGCGTGTCGCGAAATTGGCGACGTTGCCTCGTCATCGAGGAATCGTGTTTCCCCGCCTCGGAATCGCGTAAAGAGAAGAAAAAGAGGAAATTCTTCTTCTCTCCCTCCCTTTCTCTTCTTTCGCCGTTTCATCGCCGATGCTCTTTTCCTCCATTCTGACTTCGGTTCCCGATGCGTTTCCGTTCCTCGTCTCACGTTTCATTCTGACGCTTCTCAAATCAGAATGAAAGAGAAATCGAAGCGAAGTGGAGAGTCGTTGAATTTCGATTGACGGAATCTTCGCTCGTCTTCTCGCAGGGAACAATCGGCGGTCTCGTCGATTGCCAAAAAATCGTTTCTCTCCCAACTCAGGAGAATTACAGTCGTATAAAGCGAGTCTTGTCTTTTTTTCTTGCTTTCTCCCAAACGATTTCAGTCTTTTCAGCCGTGTGCGATGTCGGGTCCGAGTCGACCCGATAATTTCCCAGAGGAGGAATCAAATATTAAATCATCACGACAGCCGCTCGTTGATTTCAAACGCTTGAGACATGTGCAGTATGTGTACATATTTATACACGCGTGTACCCACGCGATATATATTCACTTCTCGTGCGATTTACTCGTACATCGTCCAATTACGCGCAATCGAGCGTCATTATCGTCGCTAACTTCCCCGTCACTTCCTCTCTTCCGGCTCCTGATTGGTTTTAACGAGATTGTACGCGTGACTTCTGTACTTGGCTGGTGGATCGTGCAGCGGCAGTGGCTGGTCGCACGAGGATTGGTTCATGCTCGACATCGACAAATCAGTCGGCATGTCCGACTCGGGTTCGATCCCGTTCACAGACAGCAGCGCTTCTTCCTCCGGCTCCGACTTTATTCGCATCTGCTGTCGCAGCAACGAGATGTTCTTTATGTTCTTCAGTTCGGTCGGATTTCGCAGGAATCTGAAAATTCATCAAATTCACTTGTTAGATCATCGAGCTTATTTTCGCATCTTTCGTTAATTTTTAGGTCGTCTTCCTTTCGTACAACTTTTAGTTGTTTTTCTGTTTTTCCATCAGTGTTTTCGTTTTTCACATGTCACTCATGGGCAAACTGCAGATAACCCGTGCCGATACATTCGGTGACGTCTTTTCTGGATTTTTTGAAGTTATTAAACCTCTAGAAACCCAGAAAAAACCACCTCCCGCTCAGCGCGGACCCGTTAGCCGATAAAAATTAAGCGGTCACCCATCCAAGTACTGGTCGCGCCTCATGGCAGCTTAACTTGTGAGACCGCCGAAACTCAACATCGACCACGGGTCTACGACTGTCGGTTATCTATCATTAATATTTTTGTTTATAAGTATAGCTTGGACTGAGTGGATCAAAATGACCTTGAAAATATTGAATAATAGGTCAAGGTCGTTCTGTATGAGAACATCTTTTTATGAAATCCGACGAGAGGCGTAGGAATATATTTATAATGTATGGAAATACTTACTGGTAGCAGTGTCGCTCGCCCTGGACCTTCCTGAGTATATTGACACGGTAATAATAACGAAGAGCTCTGCTCATTTTGTCGTAATTCATCGACAAGTGATTCTTTTGGATGCCCCAGAGTCTCGCGAGTCCGGGAGGATCGACTATTTTGAAGACTCCAGTTTCCCGGCACTTCCACGCAATATAGTGCGTGTATCTTTGGGACGGGTCATTCAAGAGTTGCTGGAGAAAGTCCCAGAGTAGTCTACCATCTGGAAAAAAAATTTATAATGATTATATGAAAAACGAAAAATTTATAAATAAATAAAGGAAAAAGATTTGAAATTTGAAAAAGTTATCATTGCATATTATACTTGATGAATTTCATAATACATGGATCTAACTGACAGTAGTGGACCCGTGGTCGATGTTGAATTCAAACGGTCCCACAAGTTAAGCAACATTAGGCGCGGCCAATACTTGGATGGGTGACCGTTTAATTTTTATCGATCAACGGGTCATTGCTGAACGTGAGATGGTTTTTTCTGGAGCTTTCGAGGTTTGATAACTTCGAAATACCCGGAAAAGGCATCACCAAATATAGAAAAAATGAATAATAAAATGAAAGACACGAAGAACGAAAAAATGAAGGTATGAAAACACCCAAAGACGGTGTGCAGGGTAAACTCCATATCAATAAATTGATCTGAAACGTACTCGTGTTTGGTTCAGGTGAATCACTGGGAAAAAATTCCCTGGCAGCGGTGGAGGCAGGTCTGAAGGCTCCGGGTGTGAGCGGCATCATCTGAGGCGGTAGTGTCGGACTTGGCTGATCCTTGACGCAGACCTCGCTGAGCCTCTGGGCCGTAAGGGCGGTCGGGGTCGCCGGTGGACTATTGCTACCCTGCTGATTGTCCTCGTCGGATTCGCTCTTGTAAACCTGGTTCTGATTGCTTTCCGCGTGTCCTGGCGAGCCGGCCTGACTGTCGACCGATGGTGCGGGCGACAACGTAACCGAATTAGCTGACATTAAAGAAGCGAGATTCGCAGCGTATGGATTTTCGACCCACGTTGGTGTTGGCGGATGGGAATGCGGACTGAGAGGATAGACCGACGGTCTCGTCGGCGTTACCGGACTGCTCGGCAGGCATCGCTGCAACTGGTTGAAATCTCTCGCGAGAAGACCCAGCACGTTGTGCAGCACGTCCCCCGCGCCTGGACACCTCTCACCAAGGTCCGCCTTAGTCAACAGGCACAACGCTTTCCCGTTCATCTGGAACATGTCCATGTCGAACTGCGGAAGATCGAATTCTCGCTCCGCCCAGCGGAGGAACGCCGCCACATCCTCTCGCGACCATATTCTTGGATCTGATGCTGAAAATAATATTATATCGATTAATACATTATTATTAACAATTAATAATCTATAATATTTTTGTTAAAATGAGAAAAATCTGAATTAATAAAAATTTCAGTGATTTCGAAACGGTTGAATTTTTTCCATACATATTTATTATACAAAAATTCTCTATAATTACTTATTTTTCAAGATAGGAGTAAAATTCTTATTGCTTGACGGAAAAATTTGTCAACATCGTTTTCTTCGATCAGCTTTCATCAACTTTTCTTGTTTTTTATTGTTAGTTATACCAGTAATATTATTTATTTCCCAATTGTGTAAAAAAATCGATTGACCAATTTTTATCCAATCTTTTAAACGATAAATTTCCCATTGATCACTTTCATTCGAACAGAGTGTAAATAATATTTGTTTGGGAAAGCAAAGTGATTTATCAATTTTTATACTGTCGCGCTTACCAAGAGTGGAGGGTAAATGTGTTTTAAAGTCCAAAAGTGGACTGGGTGGTGGATGAGCGGTAGGTGGGAAGCTCATTGTTGGACCGTATCGCCAGAGAAGATCGGTCGGGCTAAAGGGCAGCGATATGCCCGGAGGGAGTCGGGAATCCATCCCCGTCATACCGCCAGCGGGTGATACCGGCGGTAGCTGCGGCAACTGAATCGACGGCAGCAGTTTCATAACACGCCAAGCAGGATCAACTCAAGATCTGAAACAAAAATTAATGAACCAAAATTAATTATCGAAATTCATAAATTATAATGAAATTAACATTTTCATGAATTCTCCAATCGTGATAAATTTTTCTTTTTTTTTTCTTTATATTTTATATTATATTCCGTATATTTTTCGACTCTTTCTAAGCTCGCGCACACATTACATTGATTGATAAAAGAATTTAAAAATATGAAAAAGCGTTTCGAGGGTAAAAATAGAGAAATTTTGAAAAACTGAAATTTTCAAAGATCCGCGAGCGTCTATTACTTTTTCATGCTCACATGATTTACTATAGAGGCAACGAGAAAAATGAAGCCATAGATCACTCTTATCCAGTGTGTTTCTCTTTTTTCTCTTTCTCTCTCTATCTCTCTTTGTCTTTACGTCAGGGACAATCCATCATCGGTGTTATCTAATAAACCAGCGTTTGCTACGAGAATTCGCAAGCTGGAATTTCAACTTTGTCAACAAAAAAAAGAGAAACGACGAGAAACATATCAATCGAGTGGCAGACATTCAATAAAGAGGAGTCGTGAGAGCAATTACAATTTTGTACAAAGTTACATCTACAAATCATGGAAAAATGTCACTACTTGAACATGCAATTTTTTTGATAAAATGATTGTGCTTTAATTAAAAAATTTTTTTTCGCTTTTCATCTAATTAAAATAATAATTTCTCGACTATCGAAATTATTTGCCATTACTAATAACTTCGTACAAGGTTTTTTCCTCAAATTTTATTGTTAGACCGTAGAATTTTTTATCTCTACTTTTATTTATTTATTTTTTACTAATTTATTTACTTTATTGCATGTATAATTTTGTAATTAATAAATTAATTTTTTTAGTAATTTATTTACTAAAAATTTGATCGTCTGCTTTAAATTTCGCGGAGCATCCGAAATCGTTTTCAACTGATATTGCAAAAATGTCCTGCGAGAGAGCGAGGCGTTATTGCGAAATTGACTTCCGTTTGAATTAACCTCGACGACGGTGCTTTATCGGAGTGACATCGTATCGCGAATGTATTTTAATTTCTCTACGCGCATCGCGTCCATGCTTATTGCACCGCGCGCAGTACGTATACATTTGTTTACAAGTATCACATCGGCGCCGGCGAGTTTAAGTATTATCATAGAATTAGCAAAAGCGGCCTTTGTATATACAAATACATATTTATGCGTCGAGAGACGACAAGTTTAAGAATACGAGAATTAAGACTCGTGTGTATTCCCAGGCAGGAAGACGAGTATCCGTTTCGCAAAGCGAATGCATTTGCATAACCGTATTTCCATCGACGTAAAAGGCACTTCCGTTTACAAGAAAAAAAAAATAGCGACGAAAAATGCAGCGTCGTTCTAAAAAAAAATCCGAAAATTTAATTATTACTTCTCTTTAAATTTATTTTTCGAAGTTAACGTCCCTGAAAAGTGCAACCGAGAAAAAATTTTTCCTCGTTGCACTTTTCGCGTTTTTTTTCGGATGAAATTGTTTGTCGAGCGGAAAAGTAAGGAAGGATTCGTCGACGATTCGCGATGAATTTTTTCGATGCGAGGAAAATTTGAGATTGGAGAAAAAAAGACGAAGGAAAATAAATTGAATTCAGTCAATTATGGACACGGAGATGTCTGGAAGATCGAACGCAAGGTCGAGCGAGATGTGTCGAGGATCGGGATCGCTTCCTGCTTCGGTTCAGTATGCGAGACCGAGAGAGAGAGAGACGGCCAGCGAGCGGGGCATGATAAAATGCACTGAGAAAAAAAAGCGCCATCGACCTTCGCGTGCCGCGAAAGAGTACAACTTCTCGGTGCAGTGGACTTGACTCGGTATTAAATGTTCGATAAAAATAAATGCCACGATATCTTCGTTATTAAGATCGCTTCGAATCAAAATTCTCCGAATTGAAAGAAATATAAAAAATTATTTTAATCAAAAATATTAAATAAAAATCTTTTTAGCTAAAAACAAAATATTTCGAACTCGATTTAAAAATATAACCGATAAATTGTAATAAAAAATGAATGAATTTGTTCTACGCGTTAATTGCTCAGTGTCGATTAATTAGAATTTACAAACCCCGAAAAAATTAATTGTAAGTTTAAAAAAATTGACAAATAAATAAAAATAAATTTTGAACAATTAATTTTTTTTTTTCCATAAAATGAATTATTCGTCAGGTAAGTCAAATATATCTGAAAAGACTGAAAGTTAGGACAAGGGTGTTCGATACAGCTGGATATTTATACATATGTATATTCGCATTAAAATGGCTCTCGGCACATGTGAGCTGTGCATAAACGATTCGAGTCGATCTATTTTAGCGTCAAGTGGTCGACGGCGGGGAGAGGAGCGCGGCTGGAGTAAAATGGACGAAATTATACTTCCGGGAGTGGGGGACAAGCGGAAATACACGCTCGCGTTCGTGACGGTTTGGATCGCGAGGTCACTGCTTTCGATCTCTCAAGACGGAGCGAGAGAACGGCGATTTATACGCGAGATCGCGAGCTGCTGAGCATTCGCCTAAATCACCCGAATATCGGAAGTATCGCGCTTCCGCGACTCAACCGAGAGATATAACGAGCTCCAGAATTCCAACGACGCTTCCGGGAGATTAGATTTTCCAGCATCCGGAACACGGGAATCAATTATATTCGAATTATGTAAGAAAAACTTATCGATAACACAAATTATGGAAGAATTTTTAATTTCAGATTTTTTTTAAATTCTTGTTTGAAGATGTTATTTTTGATATCGAAAACCTCAAAATTGTTGAAATATTTGCAAGTTGGTTCTAAATATATTATAATACTCCCTGACAAATTTGCAAATCGACTCACTGTACGATTAAAAAAATATTCAATTTCAAAGTTTTTTTTAAATTTGATTCTGTCTCTTGTGGAAAATTCATAAATTTTTCTTAAAAATTTGCATTTCAAACATCGAATTTGTGTTCATAAATTATTTCCGTTTTTCGCACACAGTGTTAATAACCAAATATAAGCAATTTTGTCTAAAATTTTACTTTTTTAATCGTTTAAATAAATAAAATCTTCAAAAATTTGAATAAATGTTAAAAAACTGTTAAGCATCATTCTAAATAGAATAATAAAAAAATTTGAACTTTCTAACAGAAAATCAATAACTACATTTTATCGATTCATGATGGAAATATCACTTTGGGCAGGGATTGTTCAACTCTCATGCATCCTTAACGCAATTAACATTCGAGTTCAAACTTTTGCGGAATGTTTTCCGCCAATAATCGTTCGAATATGTAATTAGCAAAAAAGTTTTGGCACGCTCGACGCGTAAAAATGAACTCTTGAAATATTTGTTCCGGACAACAATCGACTAAAACGAACAATTAGCGAAAATTTTCAACGATAGCGAAATTGATACGATAAGGACACGTGGTCACAGATAAGAGCAACGAACTTCGCTCTTCTAAACACTCCTTGTTTACACTGGGATTTGCCGAGGAGAAAATAAAGTACGAAATTTTCGGGCGGAAGTAACTCCGGGAACGATAACGTAACTCTCATGTTTACGTTTGAATACATTTGACCCCGTGTGTCAATTTTTCTTATTATCCGAAAGCGATCTTTTATTTATTTTTCGTTGCTCATTTATTTCCTTCATAAATTTTTAAATATTCTCGATCAGCCATTTTGTGAAATTCCGATTTTCTTATCGAATTCCGATGTAATTTGTCTCGTAATCTCCGTGAAAAATGTAAACGAACGAGAACGAAGTCTCGAGGTATATCTCGTTGAAAAAAAAAGTGAGAAAAAAAAACGAAAATATATGACTCTCGAATTTTCGAAACGGGAAAAACTTCGAATTCTGAAAACGGTAAATTCTCGGTGAAAAAACGACAAACACGTGCTCGGGGCGTGGAATATTACGACGGAAGTGCAAAAGCGAGTTCAACTGTGTACGGAAACACAGAGGAAAAGTTAACGCTCGGTTATTGCTCGTGTGCGAGGAAATAATTCGTGTGCGAGAAATCCTTCGAAACTCGAGCCGGTGTCGGGTTCGCGAGAGCTTACGAAGAAGTGCATTCGGTGCATTATTATTCCGGAACTAATGCGTTGCGACACGTGCAAGCCAGACCCGGCTCATTTTTTCTTTGCTCGCGACGCTCCTCCTCGACTTTGAAAACAAAAAAAGAAAATCGAAAATTACTCCTCTCTCGCCCTCCTCGTCACTATCCTGGCGTCAATTAAGCTCGAAACCGGGAAGCGAGTAATTATCGGATCTCGATGTGTTTCGTAAAAAAACGTACGGTGGACCTCGGAATAGGTGATTCGAAAGCAATTAACAGTAATTTATCAGGGCCCGGAGAAAGCCACGAGGAGAGGAAAATAAATGAGATATTAATAAGAAACGGAAAATGTATTTTTAAAGGTGTGACCAATATCGTCTTTAAGAAATATTCTATTCATTTTTACTAAAAAAAGATCATTAAATATTTCTGATTTTTTTCAAATACGAAAATTCTTATTAAAAAATTGTAGAATTTTTTTCAACCCAAAAATTATTTATGTAATTTTTTTAAAAATAAATACAAAAATTATATAAAATTTGTTTCGATCAAAAAATTCACTAAAATTATTAATTTAATTTTTTTAAATAGATACAAAAATTATATAAATTTTTCCGACCCAAAAATTCATTAAAATTAAGAATTCTCTCAAAGAATGTTAAAAAAGAAAACTATATCAAACCTCCTCCAACAATTTATCAATACATTTTATTCCGTTGTTACTTTTTCGACAATATTCTCTCTCCAATATTGCAAATATAGTTTTTATTTATCGCTCCACTAACTTCAAAAGCCGTTCATTTTTATTTTTATTTTCTAATCCTTACAAGATACGCAATTCTTCGATACGGAATATCACGACGATTATACTCACGCGGATATTGTATAAATACGCGAGAAAAAGTGCGTATGTACGAGCGATGCTGTCCCCTATCTCGTTCCACACTTACTCCGATCGTCTCGGTGCGCCATTGTGTCACGAAGAGAGAAAGAGAAAGAGAGAGAGAGATGAACAGAGAGAAACGAGAACACACCGAGTACACCCTTCCGGGTTCAGCACCTTCCTTCTCCCACTCTCCGATAAAACTTGTCTTCGTCATATGCACATTGTCTTTTTCTGTATTTTCCACGCACTGATGCTATGCAATTTTTTTTTTCCGCGTGAGCTAAAATCCACACATTAGCGCGATTACGAAAGCGCGAGCGATAACTCCCGGATGAGAATACGAAGAAATTTAATTTAATTCAACATATCTCAACAAAAATTAATATCAAAATTATTCCAATTTTCAAAAACGAAAGAACACAAAATCGATCAAAATTTTGAAAAATTTTTTAATTTTTCGAGAAAACTCGAGAATGAAAATCATATAAGAAAAAAAAAGGGTGAGTCGAGTAAAATGTTATCAGCGCACGTGTTGAGTGTGCTAACTCTAGTCTCTGAATGTTACGATTTTATAACCGATCCCTCGGTTCGATGTGACTTTTGTTATTATACTCATTATTATTATTATTATTATTATTATTATTATTATTATTATTATTATTATTATCATGATTGTTCTTCCGCAAACTGAGCGTTATCTACTCGAGAGAGATGTAAGATCTTCCGTTCGGCGTATCTCGGACGGAACGTTGATAAATAGATCTTTATTTTTCCCTCTCTCCGTTTTTTTTCTTTCTCTCCTCTCTCTCTCTCTCTCCCTTTCTTCTCTTTTTTTCTACCGTCTTTATCGCGAAGCTCCACGTGTTCGCGGAATCCTCGTGGAAACGCGCTTTCGATCGCAGTTACGCGTCGCATTCGAGTTACGCGCGCCCGAGCATAATGGCTCGTTACGAGCCGAGCGTAAACGTCGAACCTCCCCCGCCGAATGCCCGCGATGAGAAGAGAGGGAGAAGAAGCGAACCGTTTCGAACGTAATCGCGGCGAGAAACGGAATTCTTACCTTCGAGCTCCGATGTGCTCGCGGAACGAGCTTTACTCGCCACGATCTTTAGAGAAAGTTACGTACGTCGACTTATTTAGCACTTTTTACGTATACGGTTTATTATATGTCCGGTTTTAGATTATTGCGATACTCGAGCTTCGACACACGTGCTAATTGTGACAGATTGATTGTCAATTTGGTACAGATACGGGTCGTTTTTCATTTCTATCTTCGATATTTTTTTCTGGATTTAATTTTTTGTTAATGAATTAATCAATTTGATTTTTAATTGACATTTTTCTTTCGGTAAAAAATATTTACCAAATTTTTTTAGAATATTTTTGAGGTTTTTTGTTTATTTGTTTTAATGGCAATACATACACGAATATATGAAAAAGATTTTTTAATTTTAACTTCATTTTACAATGACTCTAGGATTGACTTAACTTAATTTTTAATTTGCATTTTTTAGATAAGAATATTTACCAAATTTTTCACGTTTTTGAGTATTTTTTTTTTTGTTTGTTTATTTTTTCAATAAAAATATGCACACGAATAAACGAATTTTTATTAAACTTCAACTTCCTTTTACAATGACTTTTGGATCTAATTTAATATTTAATTGTCATTTTTTTAGTTAAAAATATTCACGAAACTTTTCACAATCTTTTTGAGTATGAATTCTTTCACGTTAAAGCGGTGAAACCTTTCAAAAATAATATAGGAATTCGCGAACGAAGAAATCGAAACTCGGGTCGCCGACCAGATCAGGGTCACATCTGTGCGTTACATAATTTTCATATTTTTGCAAGAGAACTGTGGCACGTATAGAGAAATAAAAAGCGCACGTCGATAATTTTGTTTTTTCAACGCTCTCGAATGTTTTTTCTGAATTTCTGGCTTATTTGTGTTATTTCACATGCACTATCGAGGAGTATCGAGGTTTTTAATAAAATTAATTCCCGACCATATTTTTTGCGTGTTTTCCCCTTTCATATTTTTTTTTCCTCGTTCCACGTTAGATAAACACGCATACGTAATACATCGAGGAAGTGATTATCAATATTCGATAATATACACTCGATTAGGTCGCTTCATCGAGTCGTCGACGTGTTCTTATGCAAATTAGTTTTTTGTCTCTAGCAATCTTCCTGGATTTTTTCACTTTTTCATACATCGCGAGAATACGAAAAAAAAACTCGAAGGAACGTTTAATAATTCGGAAATCTGACGCATGATCACCAATTAATTTTTTTTTCTCCAGGAAAGGTTGAACGAATTTTTAAGAATGTCGAAAAAAACATAAAAATTCTTGAGAAAGTTTGTATTCGAAATTGCAAAAAAAAAAATTTATTGCCATTTTTTGAATGTCGAAATAAAAAATCGCGAAACGAAATCCTTGGAGGGTGGAGCTCGCTGTTCATTTGACTCGGAACGCCGCTTACATAGAGGCGCCATGAATATGCACGTATGCATACATTAGTATTTTTCAGGAAAAAAAAATTGAAGGCTTGTCAGACGGGAAGACACGACGATAATGCGAAGTATAAATATCACATCCGATCGAAGTTGAGGAGATTAAATTGAAAAAATTGGACCTTGGCTGATGAGAGTCGAAAAAACTGATGACATACACGGAATTATATGCGACAAAATAGTCTATTTAAAAAGATTCAGTAAACACACCCCGAATTGCGACAAAAAATTGACAAATGCTTCAAATCGAATTTTTTGATACTGCGTTTTTCGAAACGTATCGTGAAATTTAATTAAAATTTTTTAATTTAAAAATTGATTTCAAAACTCTTCTGATGGGCAGAAATCTGGAGAAATTCCAGAATCTAAATCCTGATTAATAGATACTAAAATCCTTGACCAAATACGAAATTTGCTATGCGTGATCCTTGAAGGGATTTGACATTGTAATTTTAAAAAAAACGTACTTTAAAAACGAAAAATATGAAAACAAAATACCTTTTGAAAAATTCGTGATAAATCTAAAAAGACTGCTAAATAATAATTTTTATCACTTGCGATCATTTTTTGATAAAACTGTGTTTAAATATAGATCATAAGATCCCAAGATTTAACTCAAATTAATCGCTTTTATCCCTTGCGAAAAATTTCTGATTAAGAAAGTTCATCTGGTATCGAGTTAGTCAAAAGAAAGATTTTTATGACTAGCGTAGTTGGAACAATAAGTTTGACAGGTAATATGAAGGTTAATTTGTGTAAAATCAGCATATTACGACACAAATTAATTTATATCGAAGTTCAGAAGTATCTAATGGATGTCAAGAAGCTGTTAAAACGTTCCTTAGATATTTTTTTTTATTCATTGTGAAAAATTTTTTCCAAAACGGTTTGTCAATGATTACGAATTTCAATTTAAGGACAAGAAAAACTCAAAAAATGATTAAAGATCGTGTTATTCTAAAAAATCCTTATTCAATAATTTCTCACGAACGACGTATCTAAAGTATTTGAAATTTTGACAGGAGCCTTTTCAAATACTCATAAATGCATCAAAATTTTTTTATCGATACCTGTTTGTTAATTTAATTATAGAGAACTCTCTTTCACGACGGAAAAAACACAGAAATTTATAAGAGACCGTGTTAATCTAGAAAATTTTAATTTATTAATTTCTCATGAACAAAAAGTATCCAAACTGTTTGAAATTTTAACAGGAGACTTCTTAGATACTCGTAGAAGTGTATTGTAATGTTTTTATCAGTAACTGTTTGTTAATTCGATTATCAGACCCTTAAACACAGATCATAAAGTCTCAAGATTTAATTCAAATTCAGCAAAATAATGATTTATTAAAAAAAGGAATTTTTTTTTCGGTAACTGTTTGTTATATCGATTATCAGACCTTTAAATACACATAATAAAATCTCAAGATTCAACTCAAATTCAGCAAAATAATTATTTATTAAAAAACACAAAATAACGACGATACAAAGTGAGGCAAAAAGGTGTGTAAAACGTTGAAACGATTATTCGAGAAGGTAACGTGAAAGTGAAAGAGGAAAAGATGCAGAAGAATGTGCAAGGTTCTTTGGGCAACCTGTTACTCTCGGATTTCAAGGGTCACGGATGCAGCGGAGTTCCGTTGTGTACACTTTGAGCTGCGCACGTACGAGGAGAGGAGCTTTTAGTTTAAGGATGTGGGTAGAAAATGCAAGTTTGAGAATCCCTGGAGTGCTTGCACAAAGGGAGCGAAAGAGAGAAGAGAAAGGAAGAAAGAGAGGGAGGGAGAGAAAAATGGAGGATGGAAGAGAGTCTTAAACGTTTTCTGGCCTCCTTCTGGTGGTCGTAGTTGCACGTGTGCATGCGCGCAAGAGAGCAAAATGCCGACCGGAAGTCGATAAAAAGCGCCCGCCGTTCACCCTCGTCACTCGGCGTCTCATTCTCCTTCCCCCCTTTCCTCTCAACGCCGCTCCTCCTCGTTCCCGGGCATGGGAACGTCGTGGGAGCTCTCGAAAGACTCGAAAGACCGAGAGAGAGATACAGGGATCGCTCTCGGTCGGTCTGCATCATAGAGTGCCACTCAGAAACGTGGTCCAGAAAACGTTAAAACCAGCCTGAGCATATACTGAGAGAAAGGAAAAGGTTTTCTCTCCTCCCTTTTGCATCTTGTTCGCGCGTTACCGAACACTCGAAACTTTTGCTCGAGTACCGATGGGACCGTCTTATAAAAAAAAGAGTAATAGAACTAAAAATTTATCTTGATACTTTTTTCTCCGAACAAAAAGAAAGTAAATTAAAAAAAAAAAGAAATAATCAAAAAACAAATAAAAAATTTTATTTTGGATTTTCAAAATCGAGAGAAATTTTTAACAGGTAGTAAAATTGAAGCTCCGAAAACGAGGACAAACGAAAAATTGCACTCTTAATACTGTTCGCCATAAACGGAGAGGAAAATTTGTTTCGACCCGAGAACAGAAAAATTTTTTTTTTTTTGATTTTTTTCTCGTCCGCACTTTCATTCACGGTCGAAGTATAAAATCGTAAAAAATGCACTTCGCGTGAAAATGCTCGTGGATCGTTAAGCTTCCACTTCCGAAGGTATAAAAGAAAGAGTAAATTCAGAAATATGCGGACCGCGAGTGGACGCGAGCGCGTATTTACGACAGAAATGGCCATCATGCGATACATACAACGCGCTCTCATTCTCACCGCAGCATCCGCACGCAATTCTCCGATCTCGAAGAGACCTTGCTCTCGTTTTCCATCGTCACTTCGTTTCACCCTCGACGAGGAGAGACAGAGAGAGAGAAAAAATAAGAGCGGGGTTAAAAAGAGATTAAAAAGAGGTTAAAAAAGGGGTTGAGGCATTTTTTCTCCCACACACTCTCGATCGAATCTCTCGACTCTCTCGCAACCTTTTTTCCACCGTTCGTTCCCTCATACCAGGAAAAGTGAGAGTGATGAGACCGTGATGGCTCTCAGATAAGATAAAAAACGATAGAATTCTTCCCTTATCGAATTCACGTGATAAGATTTTCCGTCTTCCTCTCTTTTCCTTTTTTTTCTTCTCCTTTTCCTCTTCCTCTCCGCACCGCGGGATTATTTTCGGAGCCCGCGGACTTATCGTCTCGTCTCCTCGCGTTTGACACAATTTTTACTCCTTATCAAGATCTACCGATTTTTTAATTCCATTTACTGAATATTTTCCCTCTATCGCTGCGTGTCTTTCGGAAGCTCTCGGAAATTTCTGTGAGCGCCTCTCGGAGCTTTTATCACGGATATCTCGTGATTCCCGGCGGACCTGCAGTTGCACCGTTTGCCGGAGAGGTGCAATCCGATTTACGAGCGAGAGACGTCTACGCCGAGATGTGAAATGCACGAGAGGAACAATTACAAAACACGCGCGTTTCTCGCGCGGGAGAATCGATGTGACGCAACGACGAGAATGGAATCGTTCCGGCGCCAACCCACTTTCGTGTATACTTCCAGTTTTTTTTTCTCACCATCCTAGAGTTTCTTCCTACATTCTTTTTCAACCTGCCGTTATACAATATTCGAGAATTATTTTAAAAAATAATTTACATCGTTTTTTTTTCGCATTTTCTCACTTCATTATTTTTCGATTTTTTAATTATTTTTAATTGTCGTTTCCTCTTGCTCAAGTTTTGCTGAATTTTGCAACGATTTATCGAAGAAGAATCGAGAGATGCGGGAAAAAGGAAAGAGGTTTCCTCGAGTCTCTGGAGAAACTTTATTAAGTAATGGCGCAACGAGTACAACGATTCTTACGCCACAGATTTGCGCAATCGATCGTCAAGCGCGGAGCGTAAAAAAATCGTTGAAAATAAATGTAAATAATCGCTCTCTCTGATCTATCGATTGATCCGACGATCAGAAAAAAGGAAAAAGGAATGGAAACCTTCGATTTATTTCCCTCCTGTCGCACGTGTGTAGTTATAAAGAGTGGGATGAAAATCAATGTATAGACAATCAGCCGAGAGACTTTCGATCAGGAAATCGATACCGGGATCAGATAACGATAGAGAACAGGAAATCTTTAGAAAATATATGACAAAATGTGAGAGTACTAGATATTATGAGATTATTCCATTTTTTTAAGGAGATCGGTTAACGAAAATGAAATGTTAAGAATTTAATTAAAATTGGCGACGTTTTTCAGCCCAAATTATATGACGATAAAAATTTTTTTCATTATTAAAAATGAATTCTTGTAATTGTTATAATTTCTATTTTTAAATTTCAAAGTTGAATTACTCGAAAAGTAGCAGGGAAATTTGAGAAAAATTGAAAAATTTGAAAAAGTTTCACATTCGATCCTGAGGAATCCAATTTCATAAAATTTCAACCATTTTTTAATTTCCTACGATTTTTTAACAAAGAGACAAATAGAGTAGAAATTTAATCAATTGACTCTAACGATAAAAATCAATTAATTTCTAAACTTTTTGCATATTTTAATACATAAAATTATTTGGAAAAGTCGGAATTTGTAAAAAAAATTCATATTTTCATGAAATAATAATTGTCATGAAATAATATTTGTTTTTATGATGGATGAATTAATAGTTGTTTTCATGAATTAATAATTGTCGAAATGAAAACTTTGTATTACTCGTTGTCTACAATGAATCAAGCGACAGTTCGAGATACATTGAATACATCGAATAATTATTATTTTTTATAATTATGACATGTAATATTCGGTTTTCATCTCAGTTTTAAATATTCGATCCTAAAAATTCATGAGAATTAAAAATATTTATTTTTTCGTCTTCGCTCTCGATGAAGAGAAACGAGAAAAATCACTTGTCGGTTTCGGGTGTAATTTTGCATGCACAGCGCGCGTGCGCGAATATGAAGAATTAGTACGGCATAAAGAGGAAGTGGGATCGTAACGCGAAGGATTCGTCGGTGCGTTTCAAAGACGGAAGTGCCTCGCCGTAGGCTCCGAACCACCGGCCGCGCGAGGCGGGTTTCTCTCTTTTCCTCTTTTTCTTCGTGTATATATGCGCGGCTTTCCAACGGATCCGTGAAGAAGTGGATTAGAATTTCCGGGAAGTGACTTCACGGTCTTCTTCGACACGCGGCTCTTTACAATCTCTTGTTTCCTGCGTTTCTTCGGAATACCGTTTCATTATACATATATATGTATATATTTCCCTTTCTCTCTCTCTCGATTTCTCGCTCCTTATTCCTCTTCCATCGATTTTCGCCGATCTTTGTTTACGAAACAATGGAAAAGCATGAAGAAAGGAGAAACGAGGCAACGATTTGTGAACGACAATGGGAAACGACGCGACCAGACAAAAACGACATTACGATCTCCCCGGCGGTGCATGGATCAGGTGCTACGACCGAGGAATTAACGTATTAGCGCCGAGCTCAAACGGATTTCGAATTATACGGAACAGGTGAAGAATATATATAAGTCTCTTCGTGTTACAGAAATAATTAAAAATGGAACACTCAGGAAATTTATTCAATGTTACCTTTTATATATTTTTATTAATTTATAATTTATCAAAATTAAATAACAATTTCTTTGGTACCTATTAATAAAAATATTAAATAATATTGATAAACTTGAAGTATGATTTAATTATACATTTTTTTTACTGTTGGGATATGACATGGGGGCGGTATGGTGACGATGAGGGTGCAATAATGATTATAATAATTGTGACTTTTTCTATTGAGAGTGTAGTTAGAAAATCTGCCAACAAATGTCATGTTGACTTTTGTCAAATTACAATTATGATAGAATTAATCTTTTTAAGAAATTGAATCAAAAAGCAGTTTTATATCACTTTGTCTAAAAATAATTTTTTTTTTAATTGATTAAGAGGGGCTCGATTTAATTTATGAAATTAAAGTTAGGTTTAATTTTGCGAAATATGGATTTCAAAGTGGTAGTTTGAAGTGTCTACCTGTTCGAACGAGGTACCTGTTCGCGTTTTGTTCGCTCCTCTCTCGTTTTATTCTTTTCCATCCCCTTCCTGTTTCCGAGCAGGTCATTTTTCTCGAGGGATCATCATGAGAGTCCTGCCCACTTCTTTTGGGCTGAATAAAAAGCGTGCGTGCCCGTAGCAGCGAGAGCTCTCGGAATAAAGGAAAAAGCCTTTTTGGAGATCGACAAAGTTACGATATTTTTCTAACGCACTTTCAACTTCACCGCGGAAAAATTGCTCTGGCTTTTTCCATCCTCGACAAAAAGGTTACGAGCCATTTTTCGTAATGAATGTATTCCTTTCTACGCTTCGATCTTCCTCTATTCACGGGGGTTTTTAAATTTCGAGAATCCTGACGAAGATTGGAAAAAAGAACGGGCAGCAACAATGCCACGGAGTCTTTTCCTTCGCCTTCCAAGGATATATGTCCTGGAAAATATTTTCCCTTTTTCCTGTGCAACGGAGAACGCGCTGGAGCGTGAGAATAACTGAAAAATTAATTCCGTCTCGTGTACTTTCCTCAATCACGGTCACCTTTTTCCTAGGAAGGAAAAAAACGAGAATGTTGGAGGGACGAAAATATTGCGAGGAAATGAAAAAAACGAGCATCGAATGAATTCGTGAGAGGCGATACTTTCGATTATAAATATTCACACCTATATATCGAATTCAATTTATTTTTTTTATGAGAAATCTTCACAAGATGATTGAATAAAAGTTCCTTTTCGAAGGAAAATAACGTTGAACGTCAGAGTGAGAAAAAATAAACTTTTCATTTTATCAAACCGATCGAAAGTCTTTGTGTAAAGAAAATTAGAAACATAAACCCGTAGAATTGAATTTATTAAAAAGCTAATTTGTTTCACAAAAAGAAATTTATAAATTTACTTTCAACAGTATATCAATTTAGCTCTCGAAATATTTTTATCGATACATTTTAACCTGAAAATGTTAAATATTCACATTTTTTAACTAAGTTAGAAAATTTGGAAATCAATGCATGTATCCAAAAAAAAGTTTTATTCGATCAGTCCTAATTTTTCCAAAATCGCTGTCCATTTCTAAAAAAATTTATCTTTGGAGCAAGGAAAGCTTTGTAAATTTGACATTTATTTTCGAAAGAATCCTTGCGTTCAAATGTGGTCTCGTTTCTCGCTTACAAACTCCCCTTAGCACTGTGCACTAAATGCACGCTCACAAAAGATTTTGTCTTAGCAAAAAACATTTTTAAAAAAATGATAAATTTTAGTAAAATACCAAAATGTCCGTAATCTCTGTAAATCTAGATTAGAGCGTGAAGCGACGTCGTGTGAGATTGCGCGGAACACTCCGTAGACGTACTGTGAAAATGTTCTCCGTTCTTATACGGAGGGAGAGGGTCAAGCGGATAAGCACATATATGTATATAAATAAAATACGAGGGTATTAGTGGGAAGAAATGATACGAGGCGGAAGCGCGCGTGTACTCTGAGCCAGGGAGACGGAGAAAAGCAGAAAGGGGCTGAGGAAGGGGCAAAATTGCCGAAAATCGTCTGGCGTCGGCGTCACGTGTGGATATTTATAAGAGTGTACGAATATACGCTTACACCTTATACTATAGAAAACGATGAGGAAGTCACCGCGAAACACGATAATAGAAATGTCGTCTTGCGGAAACGCCGGGCTAAACTATTTCTATCGATTTTTATCTAAGGAATGTGAATAAACATTTTTTTAAAATTCTTCCTACGGAGAAGAAAAAATTTCCGCTACTTTGAATTCAAATTTCATTTTACCAATTCACGCGACTCTGGATTTTTAAAATAAATTTTTTTTTAAATTAAATTTTAACGACGCTGTCAATTTTCAATTATTTCCAAACATTCGTGCAATTTTAATCGAATTTCATTTTTTTTTCAATTTTTTTTCACTCGATTTCCAAAATGGCAAAAAAAATTTGTTTTTTTTTTCTCGAGTTTCAGTACTGTGATGACAAAGCGAGGAGGAAGAAAAAGAAAAAGAGAGAGAAAGAGGGATACTTTTAATAGAACGATATATAACCCGGACGGGACGGATTTATCGGCTTTATTGGCTCGAGGAGGTCCCGCGAGGTGGCTAAATCGAGTACACACGCGAGTATAGCGAGAATTTTAGCAAAGAGCGCGCTTGCGGCTTTCCGGCCACCCCTTTCCCCTCCGCCGGTGCTCTTCCACGGCGATTTAAACACGCGCATTGGAGCTTTTTCCTCTCGCGAGAACGGCGGCGCCAAAATATATATCGCCGAGCAAAAAGAAAAATGTGTGTGTAAGCGTAAAACGTCATCGATCGGTGGAAAAAAATGACAAATTTCTTTGTCTGCTCGAACGTTTCGTTCAAAGAGAAAAAAAACGCGCAGAATAATCAGCGCGGAAAAAAAACGAGTATTTTGAAAATCAATCTCTAATTTTAGACAAAAAGAAACAAAAAACAACTTTCTGACAAAACTTGAATAAAATCTAAAAAAAATTTCTCTTCAAATTCTGTACTAAAAAAAATGAAAAAATTATTTAATTAAAAAATCGAAGCAAAATCGAAAAAAATGCAAAAACCGCAGAAACTTATATTCGTCGAAGATTCAAAAGTGTAAGAGAATAGAAAAAAATATGAAAATGAGGAATGAAGCGAAGGTAGGAAGGAGAAAAAGAAATAAGAAAGAGGTTGGTGGCGATGTATTATGAGATCGGAGTGTGCGTGCGCGAGGCTGTGTGGCTTCGTTCCTCAAAGTGCATTCTCCCCGCGGGCGGAGCAGAAAACGGAGGGACACACCGGATGCCATCCATCGTGTGTCCGCAAGAGCACCATCACCGGGGTGGCGGCTTCCTTTTTGCTCTTTCTTTTTCTCCACTCGCCTCGTCTCTCTTCCTCTCTCTTCGACTTTTCTCATTCGTTTTGCTCGCGCATATAAACGTGAGCGTACACCTCTCGAAAAGGATCGCGCTCGCACAATGCGCGAATGAGGGAAAGGGAGATGCAGATCTCGGCCCGCACAAACGAGAAACCGAGAAACGCTCGGAATAAAGCCACGAGAAAAATATGAGGAGAAAAAAGAGGGAAGAAACGAAGAGTCCGAGCATTAAAAAAAAAGCGAAGGATCCGCAGGATGAATTTCCTTCAGGTCTCCGAGAACGTTATTTCCTTTATAGGAAGAGACTTTATTTATTTAATCCAAATACAGAATAATAATATTTCAACACGTTCGAAGTTATTTTTTTAATTTTTTTCATTTCATTTTAAATATTTGTATTATCTGTTGAAAAGTTCAGCTCTAATAATATCGAAGAGAGCGAAAATCAATCTCATTTTTAATACGCTTTGATCTTTATCCAAAAGAATTGCTCAATTTCTGTAATTCAGTTTAAAATGCAAGAAAATTGTATTCTCAGCCTTAACTTCGATATTATCTCGAATCAAATATTCAAACTCGCGAGAGAGCGCTTGAGAAAAATAAATTGAGGAAAAGGCCGAGAGCGCGTGTTTGTTCTTTTACTCGTGCATGGTATCTCGTCTTTTCCTCTCGGCACTCCTCTCGCTTATATCATTTATTTCTCGATCGCGGATGAGGCCGTCGAGAGAGGAGTCTTCGAGAGGAGAGCAAAAACGCAAAGAGGATAAAAAAAAAAGAAGAAACAGCGTGTGGAAAGAATGAGCACAAGCATTTCTGCTGCTGGCGGCGAGGAGGTCCGAGAGGTCCGCACTTCCGGTCCGGATACAGGACCGGTTTTCATCTCTCTCTCGTTTCCCCGGGAGTCGCGCCACACCGCGAAATAATCTCGAGGCTCTCGAACGTTGAAAAAACGAAAAACTTCGGAGAAAAATGTTGAGGAAAAAAATAACAGCCGAGGAGGAAGAGAGGCAAGAAAAAAAAATATAAAAACGTCTGCGATGAGTGCGAGGAGCGATACACACGCGCGAAGATATTTGCGCGACGCGCGTTACACTGCCCTCGCTTTTATAATACGACCTCGTCGCGCCCATTACTATTCGTGTAGAATCAAGTGATACCGTTATAATATCGATTGAGGAAGAAATATTACTTCGATTAAGAGAGAAAAGGAGAGAGGGGAACACTCGATCCGAGACGCAGTATCTCGACGAAGATATCGAAAAATAAAAGTCGAACGAGAGCGCTGTTATTAATTCCAGGTTTCCGGAAATCCATACTTTCCTCTTCAAATTTTCAAAAGTGATAAAAAATCACGTCGATGACTTTATCGGAGTTATCTAAATCTTTGAATCACCTATAGATTGCTAGGAACGTACAGATTTCTCATAATTTAATGGGATTTGATTTGCATTGAGGTTAAAACTTGTTTGTTATATAAAAAAAATGATAATAAATTTGAGGACTGTATCTGAAGACGCTTAAGCTGGCTACTGCTGATATAGAGAGAACGAAACATTGATACAAGAAATGATAAATCATCGAGAAATAATTTTTAATCGCAATGCCCCAAAAACGTGTACAAGATTAATTACTTGGAAATGATTTGTGGACAAAAACAATTTGAGCGATGTTTAAGTGGTCCGGTCGGTGAAGAACTCGTTACACACTTTTCTCTGGAAAAATAGATCTTTTAAAGAAAAAAAAGAACCAACAATAAGTTGTTTCCAAGAAAACAATAAATCCGTTTTGCATCTGTCTCTCTCTCACACCTATGGATTAAATATTACTTTAATTGAAAATGGAATACTTAATTATTGTTTTAAGAATGTTCTTGCGGAAACTGTGACTCAAATCAGCAACTGAACATGCGAAGTACATGCGACATCCATCAAGCGAAATCATTTTAAAGGTAATTCGTTGAAATTGGTGTTGACGTTCTTTGACATTATATTAGACAGTGTGCACAATTTCTAGAATCTTCACCGTATAGAAATCGAGATATTAATTGTACAAAATCACACCTTTTAACATGATCCCTAATGGGGCATTACAAAATGTTGCGATCTATAATGTGCAAAGTGATATGGAAAGGATTCTTATGCCATGTTTTCTTCAGAATCGCAACGCCGGTGATGAGCGAGTGGCAAGAAAAAGTGATAAGCGAAGGGATCTCATGGCAAACGGATTTCTCAACTGGGGATTATTTTTTCTTTATCTCGACTCTGCACTGATTTAGCTAATGACGTTCATCTCGTTCGCATCGAAGGAGGAAACGTCGCAGTTATTTATTTTGAGAATAACACTTATTCTCCTGAGTCAAATCGACGTTCTCCGAGAGATATAACAATTTGTTCAGGACTCGGATGAAAAAAAAAACAGTACATAATAATCGACAGACAAAATACACAAAGGCGATATCGTTACGGAACACGAAATCATTGACCGGAGCCAAGGTTTTCCCTTTTTTTTTCTTCATCGGATGCGTCATACGGCGGAAAGAAACGCACCGCATTTAGAGAAGATTCTTCATTATCTTTCAGACTGCATGTTGATGTACGCGCATCCACGTGTGTGCGTATACAGATTAAAGTCGGAGACGGCGACGAAAACTCGATTGCGAAAACAAAATGATTAACAAACATTCCTTCCTTCGGGAAAACAAGTGGCAGCCGTTGACCCGAGATTGAATTTTTTTTTAATCATAAGACGAGAAACATGTCCAAGGGAATTTTAACAAAGCGAGTAAGAGAAAAAGTAATTATACCCGAGAGAATTTTTCAACTTTTGTTATCCGACGCGTAGAATTTCTCTCGATACGATGAAGCAAAATACAATTAAAATGACAATCGAATGACGAACATTCGGTGTCGGTATCATAATTATTTATTTGTTTCCACTTTAACGACAATGGAGACATATTTTGTATAGTAAAAAGTTAATCATGTTACATGACTAATATTTATGAGTTGAGAGAAAAACGATAAGCACGTGCCGATGACGAATTTTTTATTGCATATCTTCGTTGAAATGTTGATACGTTATTCTATGGTGTAATATATTTAAGACGATTTAAATAATGTTGGAAAAATGGTTTGGGCGAAAAGATGAAGGAACGCGATGCGGTTCTCCCCGCTCGCAGGCGTTATCTCGATCTTAACGATCGATTCTTTCCAGCAAGCGTAGAATTCTCGTGCAACTTGTTTCTCGAAGTCGAAGTCGTACCGAGGGACCCCAGGAGAAATACAACTCATCCTCTTCATTTTTCTCTCTTTTTCTCTCTCTCTGCCATTCTTTCTTGTACCCGTTTGCCCCATCGACTTCCTCATCGCCCTCGCTTCCGGGTTTCCGTCACTTCCGCAGGGAGTTCTCGGCCCCGTCGTTACACCCGAGCACTTTTATACCTTTTCTAGGCTCTTCCTACGCTACGCATTTTTTTCCTCCCCGACACCCCATCGTCAAACGAAATCTTCAGATTGCCACGAGGAATATTCTGTTAAGGTAAATTGAGTTCGAGGTCGAGGATAACAGCGAGGGAATGATGAAACCGATCACTTATCGATTTTATGAAATTCCTTACAGCATTGTCAAAAAGCTATATCCTTAATTCGTTAATTTTCTGGATGAATGAAATTCAACCAGTTTGTCGTCTAAAGTTGAAGGAAAAAATATTTTAGTGTGTGCGCACAAGCTCTTATAAAACAATACGTGGTATTATCTAACAGTCGAGATTAAACGGTCGAGATATTTGATTTTTTATCATCGACTTATATTGCGCCACGTAAGTGACCAATTAAGATTGGACGTAGTAGAAGAAAGACAATGCGTTCCATAAACTCAGTTTGCCTAGAGATTTCTTCCTACGACAAAAAAGCTGATTTTTAATCTCTCTGTGTCCCGAGAATCGCGGACGCTATCTTGCAGATTTTAGAGGTCGGACCTTGCGCTAAACTTTACGACATTGGGCGATAAAATGCCAGATTCCGATCGCAATGTGCCGTGACATCGGAAGTTGGCTCTTTCGCTCGGAAAGACGAGAATAGAGATTGAAAAATACGAAAAAAACATTCGCTGGTTTCTGGCCAGCTTATAATTCGCCTGAGCAACAAAAAATTGCATCTAATTCGTTCTCAAGTGTTCAAGTGCCAAGAAATGTACTAGAACCGAGAGATGGCGCCACGAGCACCGTACTAGAGTCGATAGATGGCGTAGCACTCGACCGACACGCCAAAATCGCGTTCTCAAATCTATACGATTTGCAGTTCCGTCACATTTTATCATGTTCCTTTACTTCATTCGCCTTAACGTTAAATGTACTAAAACCAAGAGATGGCGCCACAAGCAACGTACTAGCACCGACAGATGGCGGAGCGTTCGAACGGCGCCAAAATCGAGTGCGCGAATCTACACGATTTTCGATCCTCTCACATTCCAATTATATTTTTTTCCTTCATTTGAACAAAACACTATCGCGCACACTCTTCTCTGCCCACGTTAACGTCGCTTGTACATTTTCCATGTCTTCGGGAGATAATTTATTCGTATTACAAGTGTAGAAAATACCCAGTCTCGGATGTAACGGAGATCGTGTACAAACATATACTTGAAGACAAAATCTCACGCATTTGTGTACACTTCTCGCGTATTCGTGAAGACACTCGTCCTTTCTTTGTGTACACCGAGTACATAGTTTGCGTTCTATTATTTATGCATGCACGTGTTAAACGAGTCACGTACGTAAGGACGTATTTATATATACGAGTCTCAGAGTTGTATCGATGCGCGGAAAATAAAGGCTCACACGCACACAAAGAGAGAGAGAAAAAAAAGAGAAACGGGCGAGACAAAGAAGGCGCTCTCGCGTCTCTTCATCTTCGTCCGTACTTCCCGAGTTTACAAATACCGGAACTCGTGCTCTCGTGTACCGTGAATCGTACGAGTACGAAAATAAGAGAGAGAGAGAGCGGGACGGAGCAAAATAAGCGACGATTGCACACGGAGATCGTATAATGACGTACGAGACGTCATGCCCGAGGTCTTCTTTCCTCACGGTTTTAATCGTCGAATACGCAAGCACGTCGATGCTGCGATCTCTTTTTTTCTCTCCGCTCTGTACCTTCCTTTCCTCGTTTTATCTTGAATGCTTCGTAAAGCAACGCGCGTTAAACTATTTTCAAGACTTTTTTCGGGTTAAGGACAAGTGAAAGGTTCAATTTTTTTATTGTTGCTGAAAATACTTTACGTTAAATTGTATTTTTATCGCCAAAATTTATGTCGTTCTTTTTTAAATACTGTGTGAAGACAGAATAAATTTTACTTTAACCGTGGGATTTTTTTTTCGTGATTAATTTACGTTTCCGTTTCTTTTCGGAGTTTACGATTCTAATTTCGTTTGATTCCACTGCACACGTTTTTATTTTCTTAAATAGGAGAAAATGCTCTTTTACGTCCGTGGCAAATGATTACTTAACAGACATTATTTATTATGTAAATCGCTCGGTCGGGTTCTTTTGTTTCTATCTTACTCGGCGGTGGGAATAAGTTTTCCGTTTTCACACGAGGAAGACGCTCGAATTCTTCACACTTCGAAGTATCTTCTTTTTTGTTCACAACGTCATGCGGAGAAAAAGAATTTTTTTTTCCTACAGATACGGAAACCACCTTCCAGAACCTTTTTTACATTGTTCTATTCTCTCCTGTATTATTCCGAATTTAAACAACTGGCGGACTATCGATATTGAAAATTTAGTTTTCCTACTTCGTACGTAATAGGCGCATGTACTCGATCAATAAACATTTCTTCCAAGTTTTTTTTAGCTGCCAAGGCTCTCCTTATCTTTGAAACAAATGACAATGTAATGAAAAATATAGACAATAATTCAAGTACTTTGTATAACCGAAGTTGTAGAAATTCGATAAGAATGTTAAAACGTCAAAAACCTATTTTTCTTCTCACTCTATTTAGAAACAAAATGGTAGGACACTGAGAAACCTCGATTGAAAAAAAAAATACGGAGCCCCGGTTCATCGAGTTTGCTCAGAGCCACTTGCGACAATACAAAAAATGACGAAGATCAACGACAAAGAAGTGAGAAGTGTAGAAATGGAAAATTTGCCTGCTTTTGAAGATTTTATTACGATTATTATTCTAACGAGATAGAGCGAAAAAAAATTATTCTCAGATTCTTCATTTTTTATTCCAGCAGGGACCGACTCATGAATATTCACGTTCATTTTCGCAAACGTCAAACGAGAACACAAAAATAACGATCGATCAAGCGGAAACATTTAAAGCAACATTTGCCTCTTAATTTATTTGCACTTAGCGAAAAGAATGGATTTTTTCATCGGTAATTTTTTTGCTACGCGGAACAGTTGTCAATTTTTTTCACCCGAAGAAATTTGCACGTGTATAAAATTTGCGTGATAGGCGAAAAGTCAGTAAACTTTCTTCGAGAGATCTTCAAGTTACTGGCACATTTTTAACGACCCAAGTTTAAGGTTGAGTTACTGGAAAAACTCGTTGCACTCTTTTGCGGCGTTATCGCGATTTGCAAAATTCCTGACGATCGTCGTACGTGTGAAATGACAAATAGATTGGGATTCTCTTTTGTGAGATATGATGAAAGGGAAATGAGGTAATTTATCGACTTTTTTACCTCGGAGAAAAAAATGAAAAAAAAATGAAGGACGAGAGATTGATGATCCGAATTTTGCTTTTTTATTCTCTTTTTCCGGTGGATAATGATTTTTTCGTGTTATCAAAAGTATCTAACTGAACGACCGTTTTTTTGCGTAATCTTGATGATAAAGATATATTTCCACTTGAAAAAGAACCAATAACTTTATGTGAAGTTGAAAAATAATTTTTTGCGGCAAAATTATTAAAATTTAAGAAATATAAATTAATTATTCGCGATATTTTTTTCTTTTACCGACACATCACTTTATTTTCAAAAAATACTTTTTTTGATCTCAAATTTTAATCACTGATTGTTTTGTTAATTTTCATTTTTTAACTTGACGCTAAAATCGAATTTCGCTATTATCGAGTCACGGTGTACACGAGTAAAAAAATGTACCCGGTGTCTCGAGAAAACGTGTTTGATTATATAATGTATGTAAACATGGACATGAAAATTATTCGAAAACAGGAATTGAGCGAGACTTCGACAATATTTTATTCTGATTGTGTTTTTCGTGAATTTGATTTATTATTTTGAATCCGGAAGCGAAAACCCGCGCATCGAAGCGGTCTTCGGAGAATTGAACATTATTCGACGATACGACAAAATTCGTGCCAGATATCGTCGAGTTACCAAAACTCATAAATTAAAACGGATCTCGAAAGCAATTTGGTAAGCGGAAAAGAAAAAAAAAGAGCAAGTGGGTCGTAACGTTTGACTCGGGTTCCATGATTTTCTGCATAATGGCGCATAAAAGTGTTATCCTCTGTTTTACAAGTCGTAGCTCTCACGAAATTTTCACGAACTCGGAAAAACTCTTTTTCTTTTTTCACTTCGCCCACTTCGGTGACACGAGAATTGCACTATCAAAATGTAAACAATCACGATCGAAATCCTTGTGTATCTGACCTAAAAGAAAATCCTAACCTAAAAGAAAAACGAAATTCGTATTAATAAAAATGTTTTTATTTACCTCGATTGTTGGCTCGGTTTTTAAAATCCTCACACGATTGTCACTGGACGCCGTTACTCTTTGGCGACAGAACTTGCACTTCGCGACTGTTCATTGGTCCGACGATGAGGAAAAATGCAAAAAAAAAAATGAGCGAAAGAATAATGCGCGCGCCTATTTTATCCACGTGAACTATGATTCACACTTGGTTACACGGAAGCGAGGATGACGGTACGAAGTATTACTTCGAGACAGCGGGAGAGTAAGAAAAACAGAGAGAAAAAAAGCCGACGATAATAATACCTCCCAGTGTTCGATCGAGAGTAAAAGAAGAAACGAGAGAGGAAACGCTTTCCGTACGCGTATCACGAAGCTCTCTTGAGATTTTTCAAAGTTCTCATCCGGAAGTGAAGAAAAGAAAGGAGTGAGAGAGAAGCGAGGAGGAAAAAAATTAAAAATTCACGAACACACACACTCGCGCACTCTGGCGACGCGTCTGCACGATACTCGGATCACGTTTTTTTCCCTTTTTTCGCTTTATTTGTTTTCTCAGGCCGCGTACGAGCCACGTGAGAGAATCAAAATCTCGGCACAAAAAAAAATCTCTCTCGTGAATCCTTAACCGGCACTCGGCGCAGACATATTTCTCTCCTCAAATATTTTTACTATCGGATATTGTTGCTATTTTCATTTCTCGTCGTCTTGTTGTTGCTCCGCCGGCTCGTCCCGGAAACGCGCGATAACGAGGAAGCAGGAAAAACAAAAAAAAATTTCAAAACGTCCGCCTTGATATCACAGACGTCGGGGACTCTCCTTTTGTCTCTTTCACTCTTTTTTGTCTCTCGTTATTTTTGTCTCGGTGACGTAAACACGAGATCCTCGGATTTCCTTTACGTTTTCTTCGACGCAACTTCGACCTTTTAATCCTTTGTTACGAAGACGGAAGGAAAAGTCGTCGAGGATTAGACGTTACTTGTTCAACGATACCGTACACATAAACATCGAGACTGTCAAACGATATCTCGAATTCGCGCTACATTAATTATTATTATTATTATTATTATTCAAAAGAATGAATGAAGCACTTAAATCCTTGCTCCGTTATCTTCAGTCTCGAAATTCTCTCTGAAGAATCTTGGATCACTCTCCGTGACGCCTGCCGATTAAATCCACAGTGTGTGTGTGTTTTCAAGAGCGTCGGATTCGCCACGAGTTCGGATACGTGCGAAAAAATAACGCGTCTCGATACGGAGAACGAGGATGAAAAAACTAGGCGCTGCTTTTCGCCGAATTGTTGGTAAGCACAAAAATAATAATGTATCGTTCGCCGCTGAGGTTCAGCTGAGAATTTAAGGTGAGAACACAGAGGGACGGGCGCACGCGTTTCAACAGTGAATCCCCTGACGCAGCACCGTCACGTCTCGTAGCTGGCGAGCGACTGAGCCGCTAGCCGTCACTCAACTCGCGAGCTGCCTCAAGGAAGCGCTATTGCCGGAGTGTGGACGTTACTACGCTTCCCCCCTTTACTCGATCTCCTTTCGTCTCGCGGCGCCCCACCAAAATTCTCTCTCCTATCTTATTCGCTCCCTCTCTCTCTCTCTCTCTCTTTTTCTCCTTCGCGTTTCCCCTATTATATTCGTTTCTCTTTCTTCTCTCGCTCGCCTCTTTCGCTCTTTCCATCCTGTTCGCTTTGTGACATTTGTTTTGTTCTCTCTCTCTCTCTCCCTCGCGTTCGGTATTCTCGAACGGTTCATTGGTCGGGAAAACGGGTGACGAGGAGAGCCGATTGGTGGGGATCCGGCTGGATCCGACGGAAATAGTCGAAGTCCCGAGTCCCCGCGGGTGGGGGGCACGTGGCGACGTCTAACGGGGTAGGGGCGATGCTCCAACTGCCGGCATGAGACTGTGGCCCCGCGGGGAGGGGGCGGAGGGGTCGACTGGGCCAACACTTCCTCGTAGCTTCCTCATCTCATACTGCTAGCGCGGCGCATACGAGTAGCAACGCCGGAGACGGGACGAGAAATAAATTTGAAAATTCACTCGTTACCGAGCTTCATTTCTTTTTTTTTTGGTCCGCTCTTTCTATTTATCTCTATCGCTCTCGCTCTTTTATTTTGGACTGTACACACGCAAGCTGGTTTCTATTGACTGTTCGGATTTTTGAGCTTGAAAACGTTTTGACAGCCTCTCATTTTTTTCATCTTTTATTTTGTGAAGGAAATATTATTTCCACGCCGATTTTATTATTTTTTAAAATTTCTTTAGCTGTATCGGATAATCGTGTAACTATTCATTTTGATATGTTTTATAATTTTATTTTATCGCCTTGGAGTATAATTATAATTATTGTACGATGACACGTTAATTCAATCTCGAAATTTAATCAACATTTTTACGGCGCCGATATTATCGGCTTTTAATATTTTTACCACGTTTTTTCCTCAATAATTGTTACTCAGACTCATGAATTTTCATAATTATCGAATAAAACGGAACTGTCTTTTTAATCAGAATTTTTATCTACCGCAGGATTGTCTTTTTACGCTCATGTGTCTGCAAATATTCACGAAAGAAAAATCTTTTGGTGCTTCGAAGTTTTTGTTTTCAAACAAAGGGTATTCTGGCCAAGAGACTGCGCGGCCCGATAAAATTTTATTCCGCAATTGACCTTATTAACGACCCGAGAACGACGTCTCTCGGATTCGGTTAAAAAATGAAAATAAATTCTCGACTCTAATCTGCGGGTCCACAGAATTAAAAAAAAACACAACAAAAGCACTCGGTCAATATACGGAGACGTTTCTCAATTTTTCCTGTTGCCCGTTTCTTTTAAACAATTTTTTAAAGCCCGCAGTTATTTTTCCTTTTGACTCTCGGTATCTCAATTGCTGTTAAGAGATTTTTTATTTTCAGTTGTATTTACACGATTTGTATGATGATACTTTTCGGGCACGATGTCTCGTGACTTCGTGATAAGGGAAAATTCGCTTGCAAAAACAAAAGCTCCAAAATTCAAAATATTTAGCCTTCGTCAATATTTAGAATATAGACATTTCGATTTTTTGATTAAAACTAATTAAAGATGTACGAACGGTACTTGATAAAAAAGTGACTTTTTCACCATGAGTCGATAAAATTTAGTCTTTGATTTTCTGTTATGTGGTTAGTACTGTCTTCCCCTTTCGATTATTTCGTGATTTTCCCGATATTTTCGTGAAGTCATAAAAACATTCGCTCTATCAAAAATGAATTTCTTTCTTGGCATATTTTCACAGTTGGACCGGTTACGAATTTACTCACTTACAACGAGGACACGCTGTCCAATCAACTTCAAACGCAACACTTGTTACTTTTGTTAAAAATAGAGTTTTGTTTTTTCTTATTGTTAACCGTGTTCAATTCTTCTCGCGACTTAACCTCCCCACAGTTAGAAAGTTCAAATTTTTTTTTTGGTATTGCAAATGATGCTCAATAGTTATTTAACGTTTTATTCACAATTTTCATATTATTTATTTAAACAATTAAGGGACAAAAATTTCAGAAAAAATTGCTTAAACTCGGTTATTAACATTTCTTATTTGTGCGAAGCACAAAAATGATTTACGAACAAAAATTCGGTGTTTGAAATGCATTTTTAAGGGGTTACATGCAAAAAATTCAAATTTTGGTAAAATTTGTTCAACATTTTTTTGTAAGAAAGTCTGCCAAAAATTAAATTTTCACTTTTTCTTTCCTTCATCCAAATTCTAGTTTATGGTCTTGACTAAAACACGAATTTTTTTCACTTCAGATGATCCTGCCATGAGTTCTATACTGACAACAGGACGCACCGAGGGGTCACCAGAAATGACGTCACAATGGCGGAGTTTTGAATATTTTCCTTTGAACATTTCCGAAATTCTTTTTCAAACGTATATCTTTAAAACAGTAAAAAGTTTTAATAAAATATTTCATTTTTTATACAAAAAAAATTGTTGAAAATAAACCCTTTTCCCGTGTAACCCTTTAAGGGCATTATGAATTTTCCACAACTTTGGAATTGAATATCTTTAGTAGAACCATACAGTCAATCAATTATATATTTAAAAATAATTTGACAAAATATAGTAATAGTGACAATACACAGCCTTAGAGACGTTACAAATATTTAGAAAAAATTACAAACAAATTCAACAAATTATTCCTCAACTTCATAACTCTTTTCCCAACTTTGCACTTCCCATGCATAAATTAAAATTAAAATGTCTTAAAAACGTATCTACTGGGAATCGTTAACTTTGTTTTCGATCTCACGCAAATCATTTTAATTCTTCAAATTACAACATTTTTTTTTCAAAATCACTAGACTCACTCGAGCCTCATTTCGGGATTTAATTCGTTTCACGAGACAAGCACGTGCTACCGGATAAGAAGACGGAGGCCGCATTTCTCGCGGGTAGACCTTTTGCCGGATTTTTCGCTGATTAAATATATTTTCATCAAAAGAGTAACGTCGATCGATGTATTGTCTCTCCATTATCGAACGCGATCGACAAGTCTTATTACAAAAAAAGATGACAAAGAGGAGCGACAATTTGCTGGAGGCTCTCGGGAACGTTCTCATTATCAATTAAAGCGATTGGAAATCGCTATCTCTGTATTACTTAATTAATCGCGAGGTTATACCGTTTCCGAGATTGTACACATGTCATTTATTATGCACGTACATATTTTAACGCAAAAAAAAAAATGATAAAAACGTACGGTACGCACGAACGTAAGAACGGATTTACGTTTTTTAAAAAGAATTCATTATTTACCACGTTTGTACATAAAAGCTCTATATGTGTATATACTCGTATAAATGTGAGCCTGCCCCTATCGGGAATGACCGATGGTCGAAGATTTTATCACCCCTGCGTATCTTTCCATTCTGTACCGATAATTATCGTTCCCTTGTCAAATGCGATACTCGTTGCCTTCGATCGGCGATACAATCCGCTCACGCGTCTATGCCTATCTCACCGGGAAATTCTGTTTGCTCGATCTTCTTATTTGTCCAATGATGAAAAAAATCATCAGTGCAACAAGAGACTCGCGGAAGTGCAGAAATATATTTTTATTGTATCGTCATTTGCGAGATTATTCTCAATGCAAACACGTTCGATCGTTATTATTTTGTCGTTTGGTGTAATGTAATTTTATTGTACTCGAACACTTTTTCAATACAGATATATGGACGTCGATTATTCGATGTACCATTGTTGGTAAATATTCAGAAGTACCATTTTTCTGAAATTTGAAGTAGGGGAAGAGGGGGCAAAATGGGCCCCCCTCAAAATTTTAGCAGAAAAACATCTCTGCCCAAAATTTATCTACTCAACAATACTAAAAAACAATATGCAATTTGAATAACAATATCGAATAGACAAATTATGAGCAGAGATGTTGTTCTGCCAAAATTTCAATAGATATCTATAAATTTTTGGGGGCAAAATCAGCCCTCAAAATTTTTGACATTCAAAGTGTTTAGGAGGTAAAATAGGCTGTCGAGACTTTGAAAACCAACAATTATTTTTGCGTCAAACGTGTTAGTAAAATTTTAGTTTTTTAGAAACGGTTAAAAAATTACATATGATGAAGGATAAACTAGGTAATGAGTTCAACAGCATTATTTATTACATTTTTTCTTTACAAACATTTTCTTTTATAGAAACGAAATAATCAAAATATGAGAGACTAAAACCAGTTCATTACACTAAGGATTCTAACATTTTTTCCTTAAGGTGCCCATTTTGCCCCCCCCTTCCCCAAAATTTTTTTTATTGCTAGACATATCGATAAAATGTGTTTTAAATAAACATAATTAGGTCAGGGTAGTTCACTTTTTACAATTTTTTTTATACGTGAGCAAAAAATGAATTTTCAATTTTTCAAGATTTGCGCGGTTATTGGGATTTGGTAGAGCATGGGTCGAGTTGTGTTGGGTACATAAAGGGGCGGGGACACTTGAGGGTGCTTAGCCCTTACAGTACCAAACGTTTTTTATCGATAAATGCTAAAAAAATATTTTTACTCCGAATTTCAGAAAAGTTGTGTATCTGAATATTTACCTACTTTTTTTGATGTAATAAAATTTATTTAACTAAAAAACTTTCTTGAAATATACAGGAACAAATGTGGATGTCAATTATTCGATGTCCAGTATACCATTTATGAAAGATTATTCCAAAATAAGATAAAAAATGGGGAATTTCAGTAGACTCTCGATCCGAGTCATTATTAGTAGTAGTAGTAGCTTTATTTACTTAGACTATGGAGTATTTACATTTATATTTACAAAGGTTGTGCTATTTTTTTTTGTGACATGGGCTATCGACC
>JAPYYX010000285.1:0-73268 GCA_030522605.1 Cremastinae sp. B BG-2022a
AATGTTACAACAATTTCTCTACTATTTACCATAATGCTACGGAAAAATGTACTTGCCTCCTTTTTTACACCATCTTGATGGTGTTTTTGCGAGTATATACACATACATACGTATAAATGAAAATGCGAGCTTGACCGAGATGCTCCTGATAGTGTGTAGTTCGTTGAACTTAAATGCACTCGCGAGCTGGATGAGAGAAAGAGAGTCGCGCGACCTCACAGCGAAATTCGATGGAAGCCGTTAATGGATTTTCCTTCTAATTTTTTTCTCTTCCGCTCTTTCGCTCTCTCTACAACGTTATAGCACATCCAGGACGGGAGAAGAGCTTATACATGCGAAAGATTTTTCCTGAAATCGCTTCATCGTTCTTATTCCTTATTCCTTTTTTTAAATCCCTTTTTAGCTTTTCTTTTTACTCTCTTCTTCCTACACGTTCCATCGTTGCTCGACGCACAGTTCCTGTGCATAATGGTCCAAGGGACCGAGAAATATTTTTCTATTCGTTTCAGCGGCTCTGAATGTTGATGTGCAAGTGACGGAAATAGAAGAGAAAGAGGGTCGCGATTCTGCGTATACAAGCAGCCTTACCTCCTACTCTTCGCCATTATTTACCTGGATATTTTACCTTCCCCGTGTCCATATATACATATCCACATAGAATATACATCACGCTTCACTAATACGAAGATCAAATCGTTAAGACAGAATTGAAAATCCGTCCATAACGTTGCCGGATAAAGCGGCGTACCGTAAATCAAATTACAGCTTCCAGGAGGTCGCGATCGCATAATTCGAGATATTCCAGAGTGAGAAAAATACACGATTTCCTCATTCTGCTATATTTCGTTCAAAAGTATATATAAGAGACTGTGAGATAGAGGGCGTCACGTCTTGAACGAAAAGTGGATCGGTACTACGAAAAATATGATCGTTAAAATCGAGTGTATACCTCGCGAGATAAATCTTCGGCTTTTCGATACTCTGTTATTTTCAGTATACTCGGTATTCCCTGTACGTTTTCATGTATATGTATGTATGTGTTATGAAGTATATAAATATACGATCGAACCATTGGCATTTGCCTACTTTCGCAAGAGCCTCGGTGATCTCCACTTAATACCGACTTCGCAGTCGAGCTTTATACTGAGCTCGCTAAGAATATACACTTCTTCCATCGATAGGACTGGAAGGAGATTCCGAATCGCGGGCAGCGGAGTTTTCATTTCATTGTATTTGTATATTCGCGATCTGGACTCTAGAGTCTTGACGATGATACTTCAGTGGAGAAGTCTTCTGGAACATCGAAGGTTTGGCAACCGATGGGGAAACTTATTCTCTCGCTACAGATTCGTTGATCGACTCTACGGTAGAGTAGCTTTTCGATTTTTCGTATACGTATATGTATATTGTGTATATAAGTGTGCAAATATATACTCTTACTGAAAGAATACGCGTTCTGCGAGGAGAATCTCACGTCGTGGTATATGTTGAACGTCCCAGGAGTCGCGGGAGATCGCGCACCTCACGAAAAGTCGATAAGCATTTATGGAGCGGCGCATCTCACGTCTTTCGAAATGTCTCCCGAGTCTCGCTACTTTTTCTTCATCTCTGTCTAGTGCAGCTTCGATTCTGCATGAGCCCGGTTTATGTACGAGAAAAGAAAGGGAGATATGAAACGCGAAGAAACATGACGGAAAGGAGGAAAAAGGGGGCAGGAACTATCAGGGAAAATAAGAACAGAAGTGAGCTCGGATATGCCATCGCGACGAAAAGAGGACAACAAAGCGAATCGAGGCTACTGGGAGTCTATTGAATATTCCGACCTATCTGATGGCTATAGCACTTATGTACACGAGTACGATGTATATGTATATAAATACTTATCGCTCCTCCGTGCTCTCCACCTCGAGTGTTTCGCTCACTTCTCCAGCGATAGCCCAGTTCGAGCCAAGTTCATGTAACGAGATTTGCCTCGAACCGTGGGTCCGGTATTGAATATCAAGCGTCGACGAGTAAAGAGAGAGAAAAAAAACGGAAAGAAAAGTTATCCGTAGCCTGTTCGGATGCGGTCGTCGCTCCTCCTTTTGCTGAAGATTGGAAAAGATCGCGTATCCACGTCGCGAACTACACAGGTTTCGTCGTTACATACCTCATAATGAGGTAATACCGGAAGAGTACGCGAAGAAATCTTCCGGTTAAAGGCCATTGATTGAAATCAATGTTATGGATTGTTAATGATTGTTAGTATGCAGAATTCAATAAATAATCAGTGTATATTAACATACATGAACATATGGTATTACCTATTGCGGAATTCTAAGATACAAGGCATTTAATCGAGAGCCCATAGTATTTTAATGTACCCTTAGACAGTTGAAAGCGGGTCTATTGGCAATCCTATTCGAATAGTTACAATTGGTCAATTGAGGCATGGAGTGTTTAGCTCGGCTGGACAAATGGAACTGGAGAATTGTTTCGGTCGAATGACACACTGGCCAATTTAAGAGCCTTCCCAATGCCTTTCTGTATTTTGTCTTTTTGAGTTGGGTTCGAATTGGACATGAACAGTCTGACGAACGTGAATGAAAAATGGACCCTTTTTAACAATTAATATACGTTTTACCATGTCTACCATTTCTCTACATCAAAGTTGATCGTCCAACCATATGGACGTTGATGTTCTGAATAAAAAATCAGAATTCAGAAAATAAAAATACAAAGTTTGATACCTGAACGATGATAGGAAAAACTCTATTTTCAAATATTCCAGAGATGTACAAAGCGCATGTAGAAGCTCGCTCAAAAAATCTCTTTAGAGTGGATTCGTCCGAAGCATGCATATGTATATGGATTTCCCTCTGACACGTTGATCGCAAAGAATACCGAGCGACCAAGGACGGATACATTCGGTGAATTGAGAGAGAGAGAGAGAGAGAGAGAGAGAGAAAACTGGAAGTAAAATTTTTAGTGTCATATGAAAAGAGCGAAAGAGGGACAGAGCAAAAGAAATAAATAAATAAAAAATCTCAGAGAAACGGTCCTGTGAGATTTATAAGGGAAAAATCTCGTCGGAGATTTACCATGTCAACGAGCTTGTAGTAGCTCGAAAGAGATCAAAGTGATCGAAACACACCGATTTCTCATATCACCCTTCCGGGTTCGTTTTACCTCGCTTTTCCAAGCGATTTACACTGATCCCGAACGCTCAAGGAGTCCGGCACATATAGGATCATGAAGCGTCAAAAGATTGTTTAGCGAACCTGAATATTGCAAAGAGGATGGCAAGAGTTCATCAGGTGTATGTACGTTCGATAAATTCTCCCCCTCGTTCTGCACCTAGTCGACTCCGTTCTCAGCCTTCGGTTCTCTCAATTGAGCTTATTCATCGAAAAACGATTTATACTCCGGCCACCCGATATTTGTGAGCGCCCTGCTGTAATTGACATCCCTCCACTGTTTTCATAGCTGCCCAAGTTTAAATACTGCAAACGTACACTCCAAGGATTTCACGATTAGTTGAAGCACTCTCAATTAGAGGAACGTATCATCAGACTCGGAGATCTTTTGATCATTCTAAAACGATTATCGATCTCCATTTATCAATCTCCATTTATGGCAGACTTTACCGTAAAACAATAATTTTTTGATATCCAACAATTTTGGCTGTACTCCCAAAATGGTATAAAAGAGAGATAGAAATAGCAAAATTGGTTTATTGCACTCGGAAAAAGCGAAATGATCGTACTCGAGTAAATCGGGTCAGTTATCATTTCAATTGCCAAATTCATATCGTAACTTTTCTCTTTTTTTTCCTCTGCGAATATCGAGCTCGAATTTTCATCACTCCGACTCCTCCTCCCTATTCAAATAGAAAAATAAATTTCGCGAACAGGAGAAGCGCATGCATGTAATATTATACGTGATACCGGATGGTACATTCGTATTATTTTTGCATACGTGTATATACGTCGCTGCAGAAAGACCGAGTTCGATTTTAGAGCCAATAGACATAGAACAGCTCGACTTTCTATTTGCATGTGTGCTGTGTACAAAAGTCGCTCGCAGAGATGATACGAGCCCGCGTATGCTACCAAATCGAAAATCTACATTCTCGCCATTCCCAAGATAAGAGGATACAAGATCGTTGACCGGTATTACTATGTGTGCACGCGTCAGCGAGATAAAATGTCCCTGAGGCTTGGAGAACTCGATAATTGAAGTTCTCATTTTACAATCAATATTTACAATGTTTTCAGCCTCTATACACAAAAAAATCCATCAACTGATCTCGAATATCGCTGCTCGTTAACAATATTTGATGAGAGTCACGACGTATCTTTCCTCGAGCTATTTTTCCTTTCTTTCTCACTGTCTCTCGGTTTTTCCATTCCTTTATTGCCTGCGCTACATCGTTGTTTATCTCACGAGGGAGCAGCGACGCTCGCGTTATTATGCATCGATGTTTCCCGGCTGTTCTTCCCCTCCCACGGCTTTTTTCATTCGAGACGAAATCCCTCTGTTGCGTTGAAATTCGAGTCACGATAAAAAGATCGTTAACCAAATATTTATATTCGTTAATGTAGACAAAACCGACAACGTATGACGTTTATTGTAACATAATTTACGTCAATAGTATTAACGTTTCACGCGATGCAACATTTATCAGATAGAAAATATCTAAAAATTTATTATTTTATGAAAATGCATATTTCAATATTCATATTGAATTAAAATGAAGTGGAACATGAATCGATCGAGTGAAAAAAACGATAAATGGTAAAAAATTAAATTCTTCTGCGAACATGAATTGCGAGCACGAATCGTTCACACGGAACGCCCGATATATATAACGAAGTAACTCAAATATACAAATGTGTACCCATCAAACAAATTACGTCGTTTTTATTATAGGCCAGAGCTTTTCGGTTGGGGAAAAAAATGAGAGAAGCAAGAAATTGATGGATAAAAAAAATGTTTCTCCATCGATCTCGCAGTGGGAAAATTCTCGCATTTGTATTATAAACGTCGAGGCCGTTCGAGTCCGGATGGTTTTACGACTATTTAACGAACGTAGAATTTTAAAGCCGCTTTTGCCGCCTGTGACTAAAGCACGGAGAGTTTACTCTCCGCGGAATTCTTTCGCTGCCCGTGTACGCACTCGATGCTTCTGGCTCTCGAAGTTGCATCAAAGATACGCGCGCAAACTCGTGTATACGCATGCACGGATACTCGAACGCTGACGACGAGAGCCAAGAGCAGCGCGGTCGCTTCTCCGCGAGTACCGAGATATCCCTAGACTGGCGGCAAGAATGTCGTAATCAAGATTCTCCGCGGAAACTCTCGCGCTCTCTGTCTCTCTCTCTCTCTCTCTCTCTCCGGGCTCTCTCTTGGCCGCAGCACCGCGAAGCCTCTGGCTTGCGCCGTCAGGTTCGAGGTGCCATGGTGTGCTCGTGCTGTGTTTCCTACCCATCCTCGTTCCACATCGTGACCACGAGTACGCCAAACCTTCTCCTGCACGATCCCACACGTCTCCGTCTTCCTACGCTCACGCCGGAGTATCCACCGTGAGGAGAAAATGTGGAAGTTATACGAAAATGAACGTCGGAAGGAGCGCGGAACGGGGCTGGCCAAGATGTATACATTACTCTCATTAATTCAACTACGAGAGCGCGTATACACACACACACACAAACGGAAAGGAATATCACTTTTAGTTCTGTACATAAAGGCTGAAAGTATTTCACCGGGTACGCAAATTACGGAATGAGCAATTAAAGTTTTCTGCAATGAGTCTTGTTTCGGTAAGTGCAGCCGGGCACAACGATTCATTAATACAGAAGCGAAATAAGAAGGAATTCGCCCGTCTGTCAGAGTGCGCACGTGCATGCGCGCGCTCTCTCTCGCCTTTTCCATCTTATTTTCTTTCTCCCTTTTCAACTTTCCGTAAGCGAAATTACATTTGTATACATGCACGACGACGTCAGTTTAGGTAAAGTTATTTCCTTACGAACGACGAATTCTTCATATTTTCTTTCCCATCAATCAAGCGACTGTCAGTCGGAGTTTTTTGTTTTCTCGCCTTCTGCCTCGCGCCTTCACCCGGCACAATCGAGGAAACTTTTTTTTACTTTTTCGTTAGGACACGATATTTCGTTTGTTTCGTACGCTATTTGCGGAAAAGTTTCGTTGTTTTTACGTGGGCCCGAAAAGCTTTCACAACGGATAATTATGATTTATGGACAGTATTGCAGAACGCTCGATTTTATTATAATGTCGCGCGTTGCTCAAGAACGTTTTCCATCATTGAAGGAAGATTGCCTCCCAGTGTCGACGATTCACTTTCTAAAATGAAGCTGTACACGTTATTGTTGAAGGTGAAAAATATCGGAGAGATTGAGGAACGGCGCCCGGGACGACTTTTGAATATTTTCGTTTCGTAGTAGAAATCACTTATTATGAGTAATTGGCACCCACAAAAAAATTACGTATCAGAGGTAAGCGGATACTCGGTTGTATTATACGACCGTTTCACATCGATTAATCATCGTCGTCGGTTCGTCTAGACACCGCGTAAGTTCTTACTGAAAAAAAAGAAAGGAAACGAAAATAATCTCGAGTGTATAAATACACGCCTCGGGACTTCTTAATCGAGCAATTATTCTCAGCGATTCGCGCGTTTTGATAATCATTCAATTATCAAGAATGCTCGCGGTTATTGAACAATCGAACCGCTCATTATACGCACAGCGAGACTAGGGTCAGATTGAACGGGAGGCTCAGAGTGAGGTCAATTAATTATTTCAGCGATAATTGCGAGGAGTCGAACGGGGGTTAATGGAATGGGGTTCACGAGCGCGGAATCATATACGCGTTTTTCAATTTTGCATTTTTTTTCCCCAATCACGATAAATTGGGGAAAAAACGTTCTTCTCGGTGTTCTAGTGCGCGCGGACGATGAGAAATGACTTTCGATGCCGAGAACCGACCTTTCGAACTCTCTCGATATCGTCTCCTTCTCTCCTCTGGTTTCTATTTCGCCACGATAGTTCTCCCAGCGCTACTCTCGGTCTCGTGAGTCACGAATATCCCGCTAGGAGGGAAAGAGACGAGGAAAGAATCGAGTTCACCAAACGTCCACGATCGCATGGCATTCTCGCGCGTTCTAGACACGACTCCGTATATACAGTACATAAAATGTACATCCATAAGAAAACAATAATACACACATGACTTCTGTGTGTACATGCCGCTCGGAGAAAAGGATTTTCGTTCTCTCCTTTCCTCATCCTGACGTCGAAATCCTCGCCAAAACGAGATTCCCGAACCGCTAAGAGGGAAACGCGTATAGATAGACGGCATCTTGCTAGAGTAGAGATGAGATCTTGAGGGAAAGAGAGAGAGAGAGAGAGAGAGGAAGATGTGATAAAGAGAACCGCGGGAAGGAAAGGAGAGAAGAGAAAAAAGAAAACATCCACGGCATCTCCGAGAGAGGAGCATAGAACAAGCGGTCGTTATCGTGAAAGTTTCAGGCTCCGCGATGCTCTTCCGCAAGCGACCGAGAGGGTGCCAGGAAGAGGAGTGATGTGTGCACGCTACGAGATAGATCACTCCGGGCGCGTGTGCGCGAAGTGTACGAGGTATAAGAAGAAACATTTTGTATGTGTGTGTGTGTGTGTCTGAGAGCGTGTGTTTGAATGTCTGTGCGAGAGAGTGAAGAAGAAACAACGACACCGCGGACGAGGGCTGCGACGATGCCAAGAAGAGAGGGAAGTATTCGAAAAAAAGGGATGAAAAAAAACAAGAATCTAAACGAAAAAGCGAGGAGACGAGAAACGAAGGGAACCCGGTGGTTTTTGTCGGACGTTATTTATGAACCTCCACGCGCGTCGTCTCTAGTTTTTCTCTCTTTTCCTCCAGCGCGGATCTGTCCGGCTCAGCATCCGAGAGCTTATACGATGCTTTCGCGTCTTCGTTGCACACGGGAGAACGAAAAAGTTGCCGAACCCGGGGATAATCACGGTGTAGCCCCTGCTCACCGCGTCCGCATGCACCGACATCAACGACGAGAGCTTCATTCTTTTTATCCTCTGTTTCTTCCTCTCTCTCTCTCGCTCTCTATGTCTGTCTCTCTTTTCCCTTGTCTTCCTTTCGTAAATTCGTTCCATCGAAATTAGAACGTGAGGGCTATTAAAACGCGTTTGGTGTGCGAGAGGAGACCGCACAGGCGCGAACAACGGAAAGTCCGTACACGCTTTCACGCAGGAAACCATATTTATAGGATGGATGTGTGTAACCGAGAGCAGAGAGAGAAAGAGAGAGAGAGAGGAGGAGGAAAGGGAGGAACTCGAAAGAATTCGCCCACTTCGCTCATTATAGCCACCATGAAATAATCATTCTTTCAACAATTACCTTCGTTTAAGCGGCGATCCAGACACCAACGAGAGAGTTACGGACTTGTCCGGAGTACGTGATCTGCGAACAAAAAAATTAAGAAAATGCACTTTAGCCGGGCTTCGTATATTTTGGTTAATTAAATGTTAGTGAATTATTTCGATTATCGGGGCTTCTGAATTGTTCACGAGCCATTTGGCGTGCTCCTTATTTTGCACCTGAAATGCTTTTAGCGTTAATTATTCGAGCGCTTAAATTAGGAGCGATGCATTTTACACGCGCAATTAAGTGCTAATTATTGATTAAACAAATGAATCCGACAAATGCGGCTTTTATTTTTCAAGCGTACACAGCTGTTGGTTTTTTTATAATCAATTACCGTCCTCGTGGAGGATTTTATTTTGATCCACAGCGACAGAATAAATTGACAATGCAACGGTCGTAAAAGTTTCATCAATATCTCTCGTTTTATATCCAATAGCATTGTTTTCGGAGTTGCACACACGGGCCATCGGACAACGAATAAAACCGCGCGATCAAGAATTCCCTTCGTGATCCTCGGATGTTTTCGGTTTTGGTAAATAATTGCAAAAAGAACAAAGAAAAAGATACAAGACTAAAAAAAATCACACGTCCGTATATTATATAAAAAATAAACGATTTTTTTCCCTTGCGATCCCTCTCTCTCTCTCTCTCCCTATATCGAGTTTAACGCGAAATTTTTTATCGTTTATTCGGGATCAGTATACGGGAACGCGAAATCCTCTGCATTCCCGGGTGCTTATCGGTCTGGCAAATCCCGATGACCAAAGGAATACACTCCGGGTACAGCCGCGTTATAGCTGGCCTATCCTGGTGTACAGCAGAAAAGCCCTTTGTGCCGAAAGAGAGCTGCAGGAGGGAAGGCAAGCGAAAGAGAGTGGAAGGAGTGGTGGGACCATAAATCACGGAAGCACCCTCGCGTTTGTTTTGCAGAATTTCCAGCCTCATTAAAGGTACACGTACAGGAGGGAGGATGAGAAAGCCAGCAGGACGAGTCGCGAGAGAGAGAAAGAGAGAGAGAGTGAGAGAGAGAGAGGGAGAGAAGGAGGAGAAAGACTCAGTGGCTGAGTTTGCCCGGATGTGGTGTCCACTCATCCGCATGATCCATGCCGTTTTTACCCTGTGTACCCTGTCGTTTTTTCGTCCCCTCCTATCCCACTCCACATTCTCCCCTTTATCATCGCTGTACTCACATTTTTTTCATGTCCCTTGCACAAATTCCTCCCTCATTAAAACTTTTTGTCCTCCAGTTTTCAATCTAATTCGCCGATTTTAACCCTTTGTGGGACAGTGGGATGAAGCACGCTCGATACAGTGATAACGCGATGTATCGGTCGGATGTTAACTTTGTATATCATTCGTCATGAAGTAGAGGAAACAAAGCGAGCCGAGAGTCCTCCGTAACGCGAGAATATTTGAAAAAAGTTTTCCGGTTCGGATATCATAGAGGCAGCTAGATCCTCGAATAAAATATAGGAATGTGGGTAATAATAAATGGTGAAGAGATGTGCGCGCGTGTGCGGTGACGATGGTACGGATGTGTTAGAACTCGCTTGTCGTACCATACTGGAAATATATGCGCCGGATGCGGAAAAGGGTTTTCCCGAGAGGTCCCGAGCTAATGTGCGGAGAGTTTCTGCCCTCGACGCATTCGCAAAATCCTTTGCAGCGAATAAAATCCGCGTTTCGCTCTCGGTAACACGAACCTGCCTGCTCCGCTCCTGAAAAAGTCAAGAGCAGAGGAATGTCCGCCTGTGACACATGGAACGAATAATTCTCGATTATACAATCCAGTCTGTCGTCAATTAATGGAAATTAAATTTTCTTACGTGTCCTGGATAAAATGCTTTCTGTTGTGTGAGTTTAAGGCCACCGTGTCGCACACCAGGTTGGTTTTATTCGACTGGTAGAAAAATTGAAAATAATTTTGCACAAAGATTTTAATTTGTGATAATTTTAGACTGTACAGATAATCAACAAGACAAACGAAGAATCGAAACAGTTTGCGCAAATGTCGACGAGCAAAAGTTTCAAATTTGCAGCAATTATTGATTGGTCAGTACTTTTGGGAGTTATATATAATTGACTCCGTTAGTATAAATTTTTCTTAATTCATTTGGGTCATTTTTTGTGTTTCATCAAGAGAGCTCAGATGTGAAATTCATTACTTTTTTTCTTTCGTCTCGAATTCCTATTATTCGAATACTGACATGGTCCGATCGCTCGGTTTCAATCGTGGTTTGTTGATCTCATTCTGGTGGAAAACCTGGAAAGCTTTTATATTCGCGCTGCGCGAACAAAAGGCAGGGAAAAGAGAGATAACATTCTGACAGTTGAATCGAACGTTCACGGATTACCGAATCGATTAATTAAGTCAATTCGATTTTTGGTCCAATAGACAGAAAGAATAATTGGACTCTATTTCGGGTTTTTTTTCTCATCGTTCTTTTTCTCTTTAATCAATGACCTAAAAGCTCTCTCGTATGTCGTGCAAAAAATTCCACTACATCTTCAATAAGTTCGATGACCAAAAACTGGTTATTTTAAGGCCACGTGTCACTGAACTTGACAATTGGCGCATAAAAAATCGTGACCAATTTCCCAGCTAGTCGTGTTTCTTAATTGCAAGAAATTAAGAAGTGCCTAGCTAGGCACATCCCGTCTGGTGGTAAAGGAAGAGACGTCGAGAGGCCTTATAATGATATCGTATATAAAGCTCAATGGGACAAGCAATGCGACGAAAATGCTGGTGAACCCGGCGAGACGGATAAGAGAGCAAGAATTTCACGTACACGGAGCACACAGAAGACGGACAGCCGGGCTGGCTAGAAGAGAGTCACGGGGTATGAAGGGAAACAAAAAGAAAGAAAGAAGAATGAGGGAGAGGAAGAGCGAGCGCGGTGCAAGAGATACGAGAGAAAATGAATGGCGTGTAGTCTCGTCGTCTCGGGATAACTGAATGGTCCGCGTGTGTTACGGCGACTGTGACCCGGGGACCTCCGGCAGCAAATTCCAGGTGCCTATTTCCAGAACGTCTGTGTCGCGCTTGTGAACGGAGCTCGCACTCGTTCACTCAGCTAGGCACTTTTCTTTTCTCTCTCTCTCTTTTCTTCTCTCCTCTATTTTTGTCTGAAATTGCGCCAATTTCGACGCCTTTCTCGCCGGGAAGACGACGAGAGACGATACATCGCCGTCGTCGGTACCCGGAGAGACAGTGCCGCATATCACCTTGCCTATATACACATATACTTTTTCTTGAAAAGGCTTTGTGACACTCCCATCTAATAGAGACTCGACGAATAGGGGTCTTTTCGGATCATCTCCGAGCTTCCACCTCCTTCCCGATCTCGTTCCATCTTCGCTTTACAAAAGTTATACCAACGATCACGATGAATCCGATATCGGGACGTTGATTCCTCAGGCGGGTAGAAAAATCGAGTGACGGTGGAGAAAAAGAAGCAAGCAAGAAAAAAAGCTCGTAGAGGAAGTTATCTTGACGATCGAACCATCAATAGAGGCTTCCTGAATGCTCACCTCCGAGGACTAAGTGACAAAAAGTGGCGTGCGGGAATGAAAAATACGAACTCGTCCCCCGGGGGAAGTCACCGATCTTGATGTTATCCAGGTGTGCGGCTATGAGAAGGAATGAACGAGATTGCCAGCAGCAGCGTCCAGAGTCACCAAGCCAACTGTCATATCCCTTTTCCGCTATAACCTCAGGTTATGTGGCACTTCTGCAAGGCATCCGAGCTACGATCCTCTACGTGCAACTACCGCTGGCTTCCATTTGCCACTGGCCTATACGTGAGGATGCGATCCATTCCTTGGAAACGCGGGAAGCCCGCCATGACGCGCTATCTGCACAAAATGGCGATAGCTAACGCGTTCCGAAGTGTTTCGCTCCCGGCCTTTCGACCTCCTAGGGCGCTTCCCCTCTATCTCGCACCGCGGTACAATCAGCATTGCCATCTGGACTGTTTCGAGGGTATCCCTTAATCACTGGTCCTTCCGCTCACCCTGATGCCTTCTACGCTTACAAAGTAAAACAGAGATATTCCTTTACGAGGTAGCGAAACAATATCAAGCGCTAAATGTGCATCTTACTTTGGTACTTTCGAGGAAATTATCGCGGAAGACGCCTTCTATATAACTTTTATGACTCTTTTATACATGGTGCCAAGGAATAATTGTGACTGCCTTTAATTACCTTGGTCGGGAACACCTATTCCAGTGGCCGAGAGCTTCCTTTTCATCAATTCCCAAGTGTTCTGCACTTAAACATGAATTTCAGTTAAGTCGGAAAAGAGTTGGGGTCGCTATACTTTTATTTTACGGCTGTGTCATCCCGTTTCTTAGACACACCATATAATGCTGTGATCTTCACGAGAATCGTTGTTTGGTATATCATCGATTGCGGTCATAAATCCTAGGTGTCTGGTTCGAGATATCGCTCCTGGTATCATTTTCTTGTTGTCTCTCCTAGATGATCGTCGTTCCGATTTCTCTCCATCGAATTTTGCGTCTCGCAAAAAGGGAACACACTTTCTGTTTCCCTTGGAATCACGCCAATCCCTCACGAGCGAGGTGTGGTGTCTCTTCCTTCGTAAGCGAATAAGCGATAGGTAACGTCGCGATCCTCCCGGGTTGTATATAGGACAGGAACGTCAAGGTACTGGTATAGAACGGCAAAAACGTTCTTCTTGCGAACTCACACGCGAATGCGCCCTCGCCGTCGTCACGGGGAAGCACACACGTCGCTCGATCCCATTCCCGCGGCTTTCTTCGGCTCCTGCTATCCAGCTGTGCGCCTTGCTACTAGGGATCTCTGTCTCTCTCTCTCTCCGCAGGATATTCCGCCTGATTCTATACGTTATGAATAGAGGACCGATTTATCCTCGGAATAATGGACAGTTCAGCCGGATGCTCAATTTGCCAGACGTCGATTTCCCTTCATCGGAGAAATCGAAGGACGTTCTCTTACATACGTATGAACTCCGAGACTCTCTCCATTCCGAATGCAGATATAGGAACTCTGGATATAAACCGTTCAACGTCACGACGATGTTTTCGGATGTTATTCGCGTTTAAGGCTGTCGGTTGTTTCTCCTCTCGACTCTCTCCTCTCCACTCTGGGATGAAAGCTCGTTTATAGGCTCATAAAGTTGTAGAATATCGGAGAGAGTTTACGGAAAGACACTCGAGCAAGACCACTCGATTGGAGAGCGGAGGCAACGGGCGTAAACGCAATCTCAAAATGACGCAGAGGTGCATACGCGGATAAGAGAAACGTGTATAGGCAGACGCGAGATCACAGAGGAGCGACGTCGTGCTTTTTGAATACGCGGAGCATGCAGGGTGTGAGCGAAAGGGGATTCAAGGGGTGAGATATGAAACTCACAGGTGAAGTGGATCGTTGGCAAGTTGGTTGGAAACTCGTTCTTTAGTGGCTTCGCGCTTCGGGTTCTCTCTGTCTCTCTCTCTCTCTCTCTTTCTCTCTCTCTCTGCATGCGTTAATCGTCTACAGTAAGCGCAGCCTTTTTCCTCTCGGAGCTTAACTACAAAGAGAGAAAAAGCTAGAAGCGGATGCATACGCGCGGTTGGCACTTCTCTCTGCTGTATATCCAGCCAAGGTACATCGTCGGTTTTACACACATTCAATACACGGATGTGGGGATATATATATGTTTTCTGTATAATACTTCACCTGCCTCGACCGTGCGCGTATGCAACTCCGAAACTTTTCTATGGCAAACGAGAGATATACCATGATCACAATGCTATTTTATATTCTCACTATCTCGCGGTTTTGACCTCCGCATGGTCTCCTCTCGGCTCACCTCGCCGAAATTGCTGCCGTTATTTCGCCGTCTCTTCTTTCATGATTCTCTTTGTGCTCTCTCTCAAAGCTTCTCATCGTTTTTCAAATATTCTCACCTCAACTTGCAAATCGAACGTTCGTCATGCGTATTAATCCGCGTTGAGCCGAATGCACCACTCTGCCATTTTCGAAAGTTCGACCGACCAAAAACTTTCGACTGAAGGATTTCCGTATTCGGAGTATTATGAAAAAAAAAAAACGTCAACGGGGAATAAATATTCACCTGCAATCAATTCTCCATGACAAAGTCTACACGTTAGGATAAGCAAAACCGGTAACAAAATATCTCGTTTGCATTTGAATTCCGATGAGGTGAAGAGGCTCGATTTTTTCGCGATTTTTAACAGGAACTCCTCCGGGAGCAAGCGCATATCCAGTAGCGTTTGCTCGAGGTCACTGAAAAGTTCTCTCTCCGGGTCTTCGCTCGCGACCGCGAGGAGAATCGGCAAGTTCAACCAAGAAAGACGTAACTTCCGCCCTTTTGCCAGCGAGGCAGTTGTGTACCTGCGCTACGTTTGAACTGTCGGCCGAGCGCCTGGGGTATTAATTCGCAGGAGCGGAGCTCTCGTATCCGTCGAGGTCTCTGTTTCTCTCGCGCATCGCACATACGCGAAGGAGCGGCGGAATACAGCCGGGCCTTCGCAAGTCTCGGTTGGGAGAACTAAATAATTCGCCTCGATCTAAACGAGTAGACGGAGAAAGAGATAGAAAGAGAAAGACAGAGAGAGAGAGAGAGAGAAGACCGTATATGCGTCGAGACAGGAACGAGCAAGTGAGAATGACCCGTCCCCCGGTCAGCGCTGTTTCATGTTCCCTGGAGGACGCAAGATGGCAAACGCCGGAGAATCTCCCTTATCCGGCGAAGCTATCTCTAATCCCGAAGACGACGAACGGAGGGACGATCGGGAGGAAAAAGAGGAGGAGAGGAACTTGACCATGAGGTCGTGACCATGCGCAGTGAATCATTTTCTCCAGTGGTTCCTGTATATTAATACTCGCCCGGTAGAACCGATAATCACCAGAGTAGAGCCGCATATTCCGTTCCTCTCTCTCTCTCTCTCCTTCAGGTCTCTCTTTTTCTTTTCTTCCTACTGTCTCTCTCTCTCTCTCTCTTATCTTCAGATATGTCTGTATACACTTATTCAGGATGACTAGGTGCCAGAACGAATATTCACGGCCATATAAAACCGGGATACTTAATGAAAGGTCAAGAAACTAACAAGGAGGATCGCACGGTGAGATTCCTCGTGGCGATAAGCCTCATCGTTCTTCTTCCATATAATCCAATATTTCGTAGATCTTTTTCCCGTGGCTTCTCTCTCATTCTCGCTCATTTTTACGCTCCCGTGCGTATTATATGAGATCCAATGCAATAGATGATAAATTTGATAATCGAGAGGACAAAATATTTGTGGGATATTGCAAAACGGTTCGGTGGAGATCGTGGATGTGATAAGAGTCGTAAGGAATCAAGATTATGGGATTGGTCCTAAATAAAAGAGATTCTTGAGTGATGGCGAAAATGGCTGGACGAGAGGCGAACCTCTCGCGAGAGTAGGAGACAAGCGGGAGAAAAGAATGAGGAGAAAAAAATAGAATTGGAGGAAACATCCGTTACACTGAGCCTATGTGTATGTATCTACGTGTACATATATGTATGTTGTATATACATGGGTATGTCTATGTATATTGTATATATGTGTATGTATATATATATATATATATATAAATGTATGGTGTTCTCTTTGCGGCTTCGCTCTGACCATGTCCTTCTTATCTACGTACAAACACACACGTCCCTCTCTTACTCTTTCCCCCGGGCTCTCGTGACGTGATGTTTTTTCCGTCTTTTTTGCGCGCTCTCTCGCGAATCTCTCTTTCCAACTTCCAATCATCTCAATTATCCTCCCCTTTCGTGTTTCCGCTATCCTTTCCTCTGCCTCTATCTCTTTTTCGCAGCCTGTACTCCCTAGCTTCGGATCACCACGAAATAAAACGGATTCTTCGGAACTCAGTGGAGAGAGAGAGAGAGAAAAGAAGAGAGAGAGAGAGAGGAGAGTTGATTCGCGAGATCGTGCTTTCATTGGGAAATGAATGCGTTCTCTCATTTGCTGAATCTCTCCTCTTGTTCGTGTTTCCTGCGAGAAACAAGTCGCAGTATATCTGATAGGAAAGATTTTCGTTAAAAGAAATAAATAAATCTTTTGGGACAATGCTCGAAATTTTTGGAATTCTTTGGAAAATTGACGCGAACGTCAGATCTTTGTTATATCGTGAAATGTAAAATAAAAGGTTCCCCCACAAAGGGGAGTGCGCGGGAAAGAGCATTAATAACATCGACCGGATCTTGAGAGCATAGGAGAACAATTTGTCTCGGATGTACAACTTTTGTATAGCGGTGAGGAGAGAGAACGGAGGGACGCGAAGAAAGAGAAAAATTGTCACGAGCGACAAGGGGATAAATTCTCGACCCCATATACCCTTCGGAATATTTTCTATATACGTATGTAAGATACATTGTATTGTAGATTATAGAGCCTCGATGTGTATATAATAATAAGGGCATTGTAAAGAATTCACCGGAGGATGAACGATCGCGAGATATACTTTCTTTTCAAGGGTCTTGACCTTGTTAATAAAAAAATATGAAAAAGGAAAAGGAACGGAAGAAAAAATACTTCGTGTTATTTCTGTGTCCGCTTTATTCTCTCGTGCACGGCAACTTCTCGGATGTGCACGTCCCATGGACTTCGTACGTGTATACGTTTTGCAACGACGATGGTAAAAGTAACAGCGTGGTCTTCTCTCTCTCTCTCCCTCTCTAGACTTTTTCCCTGTGTCTTTCCTGGCATGGCAAAGCTTTGTTTCACTCCAGGAACAATAAAACGAGGCCACTCATCTGGTGCCTCTGCACCAGCGAGCTTTTCACGGATGAAAAAAAAATGGAGAACTTACAGAGCACGGGAAGAATATTGCGCAATTCGGGCGTTCAAACTTACGAAAAAAGCGTTTACTCGGTCGCTGGGAAAAAAAATCCACGTCTCCTCCGGGCTGGCCCATATAAGAGCTGCATATTATCTTCCGAGTGCGTTCAATTTTGCATTTGACAATTTTTTTTTCATCTCGGGAGTATATCTCGGTATTTTTAATTTTCCTTTGTTTCCTCTAAACGTTTTCTATGGGTGATTGAGATTTTTTTTCATTCCAAAATTATTAATTTGGTGAGTAAAAAAATGCGGTAAAATAAAAGTCAGTAAAATGCGTCCGGTAGAATTATTCGTAAAAATAAACTAATTTATTTTTGTTTAAATCGTTTTGGGATCTCGCAGCTCGCACATCGCGAAAGTTCAATAGCTCACGATGAGATTCGAGATTTTTTTCATTACAAAATTATAAAAAATTATAAACTTGGTGAGTAAAAAAATGCGGTGAAATAAAAGTCAGTAAAATGCGTCCAGTACAATTATTCGTAAAAATAAAGTAAATAATAAGAATCGACAAAATAAATTTATTCTATTGTCGTTTTATTTTGCTGTATAACCGTTTTTTGTTTAAATCGTTCTGCGGATCTCGCACATCGCGAAAGTTCAATAGCTCTTAAACGATGGCGCAAAAACACCTGTCAGACGATTCCCCTTGTTCATTCATTCCCGCAGTTTGTTTTATGCGAGCGCGTCTACATTCGCACTTTTCATCCCACGCGAGCGGTTGAAAACGAACGTTTGGCGAGAATTCATGTTTTTGCGGCAAAGTTTCAGGTCAAGCGGAACGAGCGAGGGTAAAGAGAGAACGAGAGAGAGAGAGAGAGAGAGGAATCCGGAGGGAGAGAGGGGAACGGGTGCGGTTTTATGAGAAACAAGGCACTCTCGCGAGCAACATCGGAACATCTTGTATTTGGGCAATCAAAGCGTCAAAAGACGTCCGGTTCTCTCGATTGCTCGCTTTCACCGGAGGAAACGATCCAAAGAAAAGGAGGAAGAGAGACGGAAAACTGTTTAATGTTATCACGAACACACCTGTTACTCTTTCGCCTCCCACGAGTACACGCGGAGAGTCTACAACTTTTCGCTCGGTGTAGGTCTAAAAATAAATGAACGATTTCATGTTGAGCCGTATAACGAAGGGTAACGGGCTCAGGGCTTGCATTACTCCGATAATGAATTTTCGACAATAAAACACTTTACATGATTATTTACGCAACGACAGGATGCTCGAGGCAATTAAAAGTCCATCTCAAACATACATTAACGGCTTCGTATAAAAGAACAATATTTGTAAATTGAACGAGTAAAAAATTCAGTCGATAACTAAATTTTTGAGTCGAGGATAAAAATGAAAAATACTTTTTTGTATACGACGCTAATGGCAACACATTTTCATCGCCCCGATCGTCATTATTACAGGGAAACGCCGCGATGAGCCCGCGAACGTTTTTTTACGAGAAGAGAAATCGGGGGGAGGCTCTGATCCCAAATTTCTCCCGACGCGATGTGTTTCTCCTCCCTCGGCACCATTACCCCGTTTCCTCGTGAACCTTTTCTTAATTACTAATCACTGATTACCCGGAGTTCTCACGTCTGCGCGAGGTCATCAGCGTTCTAATGTGCGGTCGAGCTCGCCCTCCGGGAACGAAGCGGGAACATCTCGCTGTGGACTTTAAGGGGCAGAGAAAGGTGCGGAGATTGATGGCGAGGAATAGTAACGGACCTGGTGAGGGATGACCGTGATGTGTTCGAAGGGTTAGAATTGAAAATGCGCTCTCCGAGAGAGTGAATCTTTCCGCTTAAAACTTTCCTCGTACTTCCGCTTCATCAAAAACTTTTCCTCCTTCGCGTTATTTTGTTTCGTCTGCTTGTCTAATGAACACTGAGAAAAGTATAGTGGTTTTTCGAGACGGTTCCAAGCTTAACATATTAAGAGGCCGCAAGCCGGTGCGGAGAGAGGAAAGTGAAGGAAGAAAAGCAGCATGCTGCCCGACAAGACTTTTCGCTCGAGACGAGAGCTGCCCTCATCGTGCTCTAGCGAGAGATTGATGGCTCGTGGACCAGAGCTCGAGTTTTAACGCCACGTGGCAGAGAGTCCACTGTTTAGGATAATGGGCAACCGAATGAGTGAAAGGGACTCCGTCTACCTGGTGGACTTTGGTGAACGTAGAAAATTTATTTATTTACGAGATCGATCGAGGGACGCGGGATGATCGACGCGACGATAACTCATCATTTTCTTAATCGATGCGAGGTTAACCTTCATCTGTACACACACGATATATATGTATATATTTATGTATAAATCTTTATGTAAGGATCGTGCAGGATCACGAGAGCTCTTTCTGTTAATCAATAAACGATCGCGTGATCGGCCTCTCGCTATTTTCCAAGAAGAATGAATGGATGAATGATTCGGTTGCGAGGCGCTTCGCCCGGTGAGTCTCGGCTCGCTCGCTCTTTCCTCTCCGGCCTGGGATCCGCCGTAGCGAGCCGACCGTAAGCAGGGATGATTTATGTAGCTGAGGGCTCGGTATAAAAGACCTGGCTGGGTAGAAAGAGAGAGATCGGGGTCTGGTTCGCGAGGTCTCTTCCCAACCCACTCGCGAAATTCTCTCTCTCTCTCTCTCTCTCTCTCTCTCTCTCTTTCTTCTCATCTATACATCAGTCCCTTATGTCTTTTTTCTCTCAGATCCGATGCAATCCCGACCTTAGCACGCACACACGTTCTGCTCATGTGTTCGCTCTCTCGCTCGACCCTGACGGTCCTCATCGTCTCTCCCCCGTTTTAAGCCTCTCGCATTGTTTCAGGCCCACGCTCGATTCTTCGAGACCGAAAATCCAGAATCCGATGTATACACAACCGTACACCGGACAAGGTCGACCTGGTGTGCGGGGCTTACAAGTATATAGAGAACGTAGAAATCAGCTTTACGTATACTGCGGACCACACGGCTAAGCCGAGATTTTCGGGCGCGTATGTACTCTCCGTGTATACGCACCAGGCCTTACCGGAGAATTCCCTTCGAGAGAGATTCGTGGCGTAATAACAGACACGTACGGCTTAGAGGCAACTCTGGTAAACGAGCTGCGTCAGGGCTCGCTTGAGCTTCCGTATCATAAATTTCACTGCGACGATGCGCGAGAGCCTTCGCCGTACATATACACGAGACAGACACTGTACGTGATCATCATTCAAATTTCATCGATGCGTCCCGTTTTATCGCAATTTCACGTTCACGTAGAGTTTCCTGCGTCGCGATTCACCAAGTTTTGCGTTTTCTGCGAGCTCACTCCTTAATTGGCGAAGCGTTCTTTTCGCACCTTTGCCATCCGCGGGTCACGGAGGCTTTCTCATCGGGAGAGGAGCGAAAGTTGCCCTGAGAGTTATTGCGAGTTTAACTCTGCGCGTAGCCGAACACACGCTGCATCTGGATGAGAAAGCGAGTCCGCGCGCTGAGATTATACGCGTCAGACACCCCGGCAATTAATTATTGTTCAATGAGGTAAGATCCTCGCGAGATTTTCTCTCTCTCCTCCACACCGCGCGATCGTAAAGTGAAGCGTAATCGTGGGAATTGATGAAGAGACCAGGAGACTCTCCGAGATTGTTATCATTAGCGACATTACTGCGTTGACCCAGGAAACTTGTCCTCGAGCGCGCCGGAGCGTTTAACTTTTATCCCCAACTCTCCGTGTGGCTCGCCGATATACACGCGGGCGCTGTATATAGTCGGCACACATTCCCCTCGGGCTATCACGAGACTCATATAGTCCGCGAACGAGCAACATTCTCCAACTATAACGCGTGTGTGAGTGACTAATAGTTGGAACTTTATGCGCCTAGGCGCATAAAAAAGTCGAAAGCGACGAACACTCGAGGACATCAACGTATATATTGTATTATACACATACATATGTATATAGCATATATATGAAAGCTCACTATGATCATCATCAGATGGCGATTGAACATTCTAATTGCGCAACGATCGCGGAGGAGCGAAAATTCTCAATATCGAACTTTTTTTTTTCTATTTCGTTTTAGGATCTCTCGGCGTTCACGTAAGAGGCATGGGATGCAGCAATAGAGATTTCTTCACGCGTGGAATGAAAATGATTGCTCGCAGACGTGTGTATGTATAAGGTATATATTATGTGTGTGTATATATGTATACAATATAAGTGCATCGTGTGCTACCAGTTCGCTTCATCAGAGAGATACGATCCTGGAGAAAAGAGGATATCTCCTCCGCTGATCTTTACTTACTTCTGCCCTCTCTCTCGGTTTTAATTTTCTTTTTATCATCGCTATCGTCGCTGCCGCGAAAAGGCAATCGCTATCGGGAAACGTGAGCAAATGCCGGGACTCGCGTCCGTTAGACGTAAAGTCGACGGGAGTATACCGAACGCGGGGAGAAATGTGCTGGAGAAAAAAAAAGGATTATGTGCGCGGATACGTAATTTTTTTACAGTCTCACGAACCGAAACGGGAAAAATCGTCTTGTCTGCTTTTCTCTTTTGGTATTGCGATTGCGTCACGGAGTGACGAATGAGGTTTCGTTTCGTTGTTTTCGCTCCGTGTGAGAGAGGCCAGACATTTTTGGCCTTTCTCGGCTTTGAGGGAAATTTTCTAGCGTTTCGTCACAATGCATTTAACGGTGGAATAAAAGGACTTTTCGGTTGGAAGAAAATTGTCTTGTGACTGTTTGGAGGATTGATATATATATTTTGTATAGGGAATTTAACGTCGAAACCATTCCCGGTATCGACTTGAGAGTTTCCAATCGCTTTTCCGAACTCGAGTTCGTGTCCGGTGAATTTCGCAGCTGCGGAAAACTTGGCTAAATATACAGATCTCAAGTTTTCCACTGTCCAAAGTTTTCCGCGAGAGAGAATATATGCAGCTCGACATGTTAACGGGTAAACGTGTCCACGAGGAAATTTTGATAAATCGAAAAAGTAACATTATCCAGCGGGATATAATTTAAGGGATTATTATTCACGAGTGAGCCGTTTCGAAATATTTTTCGACAATTTTCCATCCGTATATTGCGGATTATCCGGAATTTTTGTGAAAACGAAATACGATTATCCAGAACGGACTTGTACGAAATCCTGCGAACAAACATTCGAAATTTGCTGAACGAGCCCGGGCCGGAGTAAACAGAGACCAAGCAGGTAGAAAAAAATTCCGAAAACGTCTGTGCACACACTCGTAAAAAAAAGAGCAGCGTGAAAACCTCGAGGACAATACGTTGGACGTAATTTTTTGCTTCCTATATGAGAGATAAGATTTATCTCGTGTTTGTGCCGAAAAATTTAAATTCGTCGGTGAATGGAACAAAAAGGTAAACATATAAAGATAGGAATGTGTTTACGAGATCCATTGTCCCCTTTTTTTTCCCCAATTTTTTTTTTCGCGATACCAGAATGCGAGTTCCGTTTTGTTCACCGGCTGTGTGTAACTTTTTTCTCCCTCTTTTGTCAATGTGTGCTGGGTCTCCCTTTCCCTCTTTCACTACGTGATTACCTCGAGCTTGTTGCCCATTTTATTCGGTCACCTACGCAAAACCAATCACAGAAGGTAGATACACACGTGGCGCTTTTACTGCTGCACCGAATCGGGTCTCTCGTTACGAGGAGAGATCTCTCGAACTGACGGTTAAATTTGCGGCTAGACTGCCGAGAGAGATTCCGGGACTGGCCACTTTATTTTCTCTCTTTTCATTATATTTGCTCTCGATATCGACTTGCGGTCGATGTTCCATTTGTCAGGACAGGAAAAAAGTGGCTTTGAAAAAAAAATTGGACGATTATTGAGAAAAATTCTTTTTTTTGGCTATTAATTTCGAAAAACGAGGTACGAGAAATTTGATCATTGTCACTTGGTCCCGGCGCGTCTTCAAATTGTATTGAAACTATTTTGTATATATTTATTTTATTTATAATTATTAATTATATTTTTTTTATTCATAATTATTATATTCTTTAAATATAAAAAAAACTAAAGTAGAATAATAAATCTTCTCATTATGAAAAATGCAATTTACTTTTATTTTTAACTTTCTGAACAAACCTACTTTGACATTTCTTTATTCGGAGGAGTCTCAACTTTAGCAATTTTCCAGCAAATTTGTGGTTAAATCAGTATAAATTTCGCATACATAAATCTCAAGATTAAAAGCGCGCAATATATTCGGTGAAAAGTATATGATAAAAAAATTAATGAGTAAAAGGGGCGATTATTGCGGTGGGAAAGTGAGAGAAATTGGAAAAATAAGGGCAAGAGGGTAGCGTGGGCGAGAGGAAACATTCGATATCTTGGTTGCAGGCGTTTGCGGTGTTGGCGGTTCTGGAATGAGCGTATATAAGCGAGCAAAACGTCTACATATGTATATAGTTGCAATAACCATGGTTCGAAGAATTATCGGAGTCTTTGGGAACGAAGGAAAAGCCGGTGCTCACTCTCTCTTCGTCTCTCTCGCTCTCTCTATTCCTAACCACCGAGCTTGAACCTGCGACGACCGCGGGTGTTCCATTTCTTATCTCTCGCGCGCCTCGCGCTCGGCTCAAGAAGTCTTGGGGATCGCTCGGCTCCGCCACTTCGTTCATAAAATGCTAATTTCTCGCCCGCGAGGCAGTTTCATTGAAAACTCTTGACACGAGGAGGAGGGGGGGGGGGGAGAAAGCGACAGAATAAAAGAGTAAGGAACACACAGCCACGGGGCAGAGAGGAGAGAATACTCGACCCGGCCGGGGATGCGCCTCTTATTATCGTACACACGCAAATATATATCACGAGAGGAGTGCGCGCGCCCGGATAAAAACGGAACAAAACGAGAAACAAATTGCAAATTTCTCATTGTCGGTATAAAAGAAAAAAAAACGAAACAGAATGAGTATTAAAGGGATCTCGGAAAACGAGAGGTCTCTCGTATTCGTAATTAATCCTAGTACCCCGGATGATAATAATTAACCAAATAAATTGTATTTTTATTGGAAAAGTTTTCACAAGGAGTTTTCAGTCCGAGTCTGTGGATTATTCGGATCGCATTCGTTACTTCGAGCGTTTTTTTTCCAATTTGTTCGTCTCTCTCCTTCGAATTGCGAAAAACTCATCGAAAAAGCCGACTTCTTTTTATTCGATTATTCATCCCTTTTCCGCGTCGATTAAAACGAGGGAGCGACGAACAAAATATCTTCGTACATCTCTCGAGGATCATTATATATTCTGAATTGCAAATCTTGACGGATTCTTTGAAGCGCGAGGGGAATTTCGCGTTTATCCTCTCTAACATTCCCTCGACATATCTTTTTCTTCCGAATATCTCGTTTTATTTTTTGCATGCGAATAAACTCTTGAAGACTCTTGTAGTCTCGGTGAAACGTCGCGATCGTGGGAGACGATGATCGAGGAATCGCGGTGGTGTGTATGAAAAAGAAAAGCGCGAAGAATCAATCGAGGACGAAGACAAAGGACGCCCTGTGTGCACCGCGCAGTGCCCTCAACTTCCATGAGAAAACGAGCGAGAGAGAGGAGTTTTGTGTTTTCTTGTTCTCGGGACGTTTACGAGCCTCAAACGTTACCCGAGACCCGGCGCGCACTCTTTCGCCCCCGTCTTTCTACCGCTTTCATTCTCACTGAAAACACGATTCTCGAAGATCGATAATAACAGAGAAATAGTATATGGCATATAATGAAAGCGTGGTATAGAACAGAGCCAGAGCGTACAGAAACAACGATCCCATTGTTCAATTAATATCGAGAATGCTCAGAGAGCGCGGATATACTTTAACCGCGCTCTCTTTCGAGCCCCGCGCTATACACCACGTACCGGAATTTACGGCTTCTTATATATAATACACATAACTCGTCTTAAATACCACTTTTCTTACCCTCCTACTGCAACGAGAATGACTGTATTTCAAGACTTTCAGCGAAAAACAAAATGATAAGGATAATAAAGAGCAAGAACACGAAACGGAAAAAACGAATGCTCGTTTTTTTTCTTTCGAAGCACGCAGTTGATGGCCGGAGAGCGATTCTCGACTCGAAATATAATTCGTCTTCTCTCCCCGGCACGAGGCAAAATGCGAAAACTGTAAAATTCATAATCGCTGGAAAATGTATTACAGTTTTTCTAGCGAAGTTTCTGCCGTAATTTTCGTTCGAAAAAGAAAGCATCACCGATTCTTCTTTCTTGGGAAAAAAAGCGTAATCTCTTATCTTTTGTATACGCGGGATACGATAGAATGAGGATGCCCAGCGAGAGCTTTTTTTTCTCAAAATAAAACTTGTTTCCTATTCTCTGTTTCGTAAACTGCGTTATCTCGTGGAAACTCGATTATTCATGCCTCGGAGGGATTAATTCAGCGTATCATCCCTTTGTAATTTAATGAAGACCATTGACTTAACGAAAGATTATTTGTTTCGTTACAGGAGAATTTCACGGAGTTAAAAATAAATCGTAGAGAGAAAAATACGCCCGGAGGATGCTTTTCACAGCTTCACTAATTTTCAATTATGCAACAGTCCTGCGATCGTCGTCCGTCGTTATCGTTTTGTCCCGGATCGCAATAAATATTCAAAGACACTCGTGGGTATTTACGTATGCAGAGTCTCGTGGAACGTGGATCGAAGAAGGGGATGGGGATGGCGAGAGGGAGGGAGAAAAGAGAGAAAAAGAGAGAGAGAGAGAGAGAGAGAGAGAGAAGGAGGGGAAGGAAAGAGAGCATTGTATACACTTGAGTGCAAGATTCGTGCCTGCAGCGCGTTGCATCAACAGAACGCGGGCTCTCTGAAAAGGAACGAATCGATGACGAAGACAAAGGATCCCCTTAGGACCTGCCTGGACTTCTCTGTTTCATGCAACTTTACGAGGCCTCCGCTCCTGGCAGCCTCCCTGTTCTTCTTTTTTCTCTCTCTCTCTCGCTCGCTTTTTGTCTCTCTCTCTCTCTCTCTCTCTCACTCTCTCTCAGTCTTTTGCATCAACGAGGTCTCGCGCGCGCTTATACTTTTCTCTCGCTATTGCTAGTGAAGTCATAAAGAGCGCACACAATTAACGACGTCGACGGTTAATCGTGCTCCGGCACAAGAAGGTGCTCGTTGCAGAGAGATCGCGGAGTGTAAAACGTCACTATACACGCGGATCCTGCCTCCGGCATTCGCTGAATTCGATCTAAGGAGCACTCTCTGGATCGTTGCATAAAAAAAGTATAAATTTTTCTTAGGAGGTGAAAAATATGTGTACCGATGCTCGAGAATTCGGAGCGTAAAGAAAAAAATGAAAATTCGATTTAAATATTTTTCAGTCTGAGTCCCGAGGGAACTGAAACCACGAGAGAGTTCTCGGCGGTTCTTTTTTTTTACTCGAACAAAATTTTCCGTAATTATTTGGTTAAAAAATGATTCCCCCATCGTTTTTCATCGAAAATTGCGGCAGGCGGACGGAGGACTTAAATCCCCCCACGATACGTGCCCAAGAGACCGTGCCGACAATTTTTGCGCCCCACTCGAAGGGATGAGGCGCAAAAAAAAAGCTCTACTTTATAACGGCGCTCGTATATCGTCAAATTATTCGGGAATGGTCGGCGGAGAGACTGTGGAAACGTGGGGACCGTTAATAAAATCAAATTCTCATGAGGGAAAGATTTTTGCGAAGGAGAGCGATGGATCGAAAATACACGAGAGGCTCGAGACGCGAATCTCAAACGGCGATTACTCCCGCTGAGGAATTGGAAGCTCTCTCTTCTCTCTCTCTCTCTCTTTCTCTCTCTCCTCGCTCTTCATGTCGCGCGCATACACAATCTCGGGTACGAAGCGATCTCGTGCGAGAAGCAATTAACCGACAACAGTTGGAAACGATCGATTGAGACGAAAACTAATTGTAAGTTTGGTTGCACTCGTGTAAAGGCTCGCCTGCCTTTGAACGGGCATTTTGACGCGTGTGTTCCGCACACATGGCGTACATACGCTCTCGCTTTAAAATTTGTTTTCAAAAGTCCTTTATTCCAGGGCGCAACAATATCCTTGAATTGCTTCAACAATAAACTGCCGCGTAACTTCATGGACGATAAAAAAAATTGTGTACGTAGAATACAATTTTTTCTTTTATTTTATACAAATGTGGAGCGCGCTCTTTTTATGGGAGAGGTTTTCACGGAAAAAGAAAGCAGAAGATACGTCGGCGGATGTAATTTCCGGAAAATTATAGTCACGAGTGATGACGTTCGTCCTTATCGTCGTTTCGACAATGGAATAGTCCATCGACGTCAATGATATTACAGGCAAGATATATGTATTCCATTTTATCGAAATTCTCTCTCTCTCATTCTTTCTTCTTTCCTTCCCTCTTTCACTCCATGCGGTGCCCGATGAACGGGAGTTTCAATATCCGAACCATTATTAGTCGCGCGTGCACGATATTATATATGTATAAACCGTGTACACTCCGATGGTGCGACCGTTCGATTATTGATTAATCCAAATTACCACCTAAAATTTACAAAAGCACCGACGTACGTACGGATATAGAAGACCGAAAAGCGAATTAAAAGTATAAACCGAAAAATTTCATTACATTCGAGCTAGGAGTCATATGTTGCGTCAATTATCGTGTATTTTAGACTCTCGAACGATTAGAGATTGACAGTGAATTTTTCCGATAACACAATAAATAAAAGATATGATTACAGTGAACGACGTCAGAGACGAAAATGATTATCGATATCGGAAACCGATATTGATTCGATTTGATGCCTGATTAAGAATGTATCATAATGAAAATTTTAAATGGAATCTCATATTTGTCTCACTTCAGAATGCATATACACATTGCCGGATCATATTGTCATGGAATTCTATTTGCTCGACGAAAGTTTCGAGCTCTACCCCATTTTGGTGTTATCATGATTTATATCCTCTCGTTCGAGTCTTCCCTCGCTCTCCCCTTTTCTCATCCCTCTCTGTGCTGGTCTTTAGAAGGTATTACGGCATAATATATCGAAAAATCTTGAGGAAAAGCGTGTGCTACGAGAGTCCATCATACTTTATCTGAGCTCGTATCCCTCGATCGATTACCGAGCAGTTTTCCTCGTAAAATCTGCTACTAGTCTTCACTCTGGTACCCATAATTTCATGATGCGCGCGCTCGAGGAACGCGACGGGGAATCTTCGTTCCCCCTTTTTCCCCCCGGCTCGTCTTCCCTTTTTTTTCCTCCTCTTCCGCGCGTTCTCTGTCTCCGAGCGTATATTGCTCTCCTCGTACAGTCCGTGTATATTCCCTGCGAGTGACCCGAACCCTCGTATATACACAGAGCCAGCGTCTCTATTGCCTCGCAAATTCTCATCCCCCTTCTCGTCTCGCTTCTTCATCGACGGGGCACACGTTCTCCGTAATGGCCGTACTTTCCTGCCACCCTGTGTGACTATACACACACTATTTCGGTACATATGCGCTGCTATTCCTTCATTATATATGTATACACGTGCGCGCACATCGACTGGTGAAATGTGTTTCGCATAAGCCGCCAAGAGAGCGCCGCGGGAACAACGAGCACGACTTTTCGTCCTCTAAGCCCCCGCGCCGGATCCTCATTAACTTGCTCACGTTCTATAACTTTCAATGTTTGCAATCTCCGACTCTTCAGCGTTTATTATTATTCCAGCTTTAGCAGGAGCGCAGACAATTGAAATATTTTAAAGCTTCGCGATTCTCCACCCTCTCGGTGAATGCGAATGTCGCTCTCTCGCTGCTTTTATCGTTTGTTGTTGCTTTTTTTTCAGTGCTCAACGCTCTGTCGTATGACGATCAGAATCGTAATAATCGCGTACTCGAGAATTTAGTTTCAACGGCGGTTTTAAATCCGTGAGCGATATATTTCGATAAACCAGGGAGACGTCATTTGGAAATATTCGATTGGCCACGCGCCCGGGGCGAATGTTACGCGAGAGGATGATTTACAGGGTTCGGCAAACTTTTTTCACGAAGCACACACACCTCGTGAAAAAAGATTATGTATAAAATACGCGCGTGTCATCGTTAGTTTTTATTTTTCCTGTTCGGGTGTCCTCTTATCTACGAGTTTTTCTCATTCTTTTTCCTTTTTCCAAGGATGCAATATATCATGTCCGCTCGTTTTCTTTCCTCTTCCGAAATTTTCTCCCTTCCACTCTCTCTCACCGCGTCGAGCAGGAAGTGCGGCAATGAGGCGCCGAATACCCGTGACCATGAGAAAATGGGCAAGAGAATGTACACGGAGCCTCTGCTCATGACGGTATTTAAAGGGAATGCGAGTCCGTATACGTCATTAAGAGGTCGAAAAGGAAAAATCGCCGAGGGAAAAAAAAAAGTTAGTCGAAAGTCTTCCAAGTGTGTTTTCCCTCGATTTCTTCGAGTCTCAACTTCCCTCAACAAAACTACAAGTTGCTACGAAGCCCAGTCTTACTTTTCCAGAAGGTACGGTCAGGAGAGCCGGCCGACGTGGCAACGTCGGTCAGACTTTTCGAGGGCGGCTCTCCGATCATTTCGTTACGTTCAAAGCCATCGGGCGTAAAGCTTCGAGGGTTTTCAACACAGCGACGCTCGCCTCAACACACCGAAGCACGTTTACTTGGCTATATAATACGTAACAGGCCTGTTATGTGCAAGGACGAAACGAGGCAACACGATCAGTCGAGAGGGTCGACATCAGGGGTGCAGCAGTTGATTTCTCTGTCTCTCTCTCTCTCTTTCTCTCTCTCTCATGAAATTCCCAGCGGGACCTGGCTGGCATGAACCACTCAAGCACCCTTCAAGTCTATACATTATATATATAGATATATATTATATATGTATATAAAAATATGTACATAGATGTATGTATATCTCAGATATAGAGATATGACGAAAATAACAGTACATGTGCTCCAGTAAGAAGAGGAATCGATGATTCTTTTTTTTTATCTACATCGCTGGTGCGCGCGACCAGAATCGAGATAAGCTATGATTGAGAATCGAGTATTCGCTCGGTGTACGTCAATGGTGAATTTTCGACTGTGTGCGCGCACGTAGGCGGCGTCTACCACCGGGGAGGGAAAAAATAGAAAAGAGAGACCTGCGACAAAAGCGGTCAAAGCGTTACGGATTATGGGGTAAATTATGACGACTTATTCAACGGGGCGACAATGACTTTCATAAATCATTGTACGGATTTAACATTGAAATTATACACCTCGAATATTCGAGGGAGAAAAAGTGTCAGTCTGCGATGAATTCGCACCCCTCCATACTCGAGCGGGGCTTTCAATTTTTCATTACGAGACGATTTTTGTTTGCAAACACGAATACCGTTCGCGCGGACCGGATTTGAAGTAATCTTTTTAATTCAAGATAAATACGTAGAGTATTCGTATAAATGAGATAATTTACAGCGAGATATACAGTGAACCGGGAAGTTACTTCATTTGCCGCATTACAATGCGAAGAATGAAGAAAGAGCAAAATACCGAGTGAATCGTTTCTACTGTGTGTTACGGAGTAAAATGGGATGTAAACTAGAGTTTCATGTACACAGTAGTAAATGGTTTGTCCTTTCCCGCAGTAAATTCGGTCGTTCCATTTCTGTGTCATTTTCGCCCCATCTTGTCTCTCCGTGAAAGGGAGCGAAGGGGCCAGCGAGTGGTCTTAACGCGCAATCCAGAATCGACGATCCGTGATCGTTCTCTCCAAGCGCATTCCCTCTCCTACATATGTATATGCATTTCTCGTCGCAACTCCTCGAAGTTCAGTCGGTGAATTAGTTCGTGCGAGAGGCGAGAACTGAGGGCGTAAGATTGAAAGGTTCGCGGACTGTGAAACTGCGGCAAAGACACGACACGTTGAACCTTGATAATTTCAGTTCTCCAGTCGGCAGTCTGGAAATCCACTATTTCTTGATACATACGCCATGTAAACGTTTGTGACCGTTGTACATGAGGTCTGCGTTTGCTTTAATATACCGAGGACCGAGAATATATGAAGGACGTGAGCAAAGAGGCCCCGAAATGCGACCACATCAGATCCAGAGCTCTCTCGAATATCTCCGTATTTATGGAGAAATTCGTGTGCGCACGGAGATCGGTAGCTAACAAACGAAACGAACACATAACCAACGTCATTTTGCTCGTTTAATCGAGTGGTTCGAGGCTCTTTGTTTGCTGGCCGACGTTATAATGCTATAGAGAGAATTTCGGGGGCGAGAGTCCATGTATGCACTCGCATCCTGATCGAGGGGTGGATTTTGTGTCCAGAATCGGAAAAGCTTTCGGGTACAGAAGGGGGGCACTAGGAAAATCGCTCGGTATATAGTTGCGTATATGAGGAACTCGATTATCTCCACTGCGCCGGAGCTTCCTTGCCCCATTATAATGCCCAAATGACGATATATTTCCTCGAGGAGCAATTATTATTCTTTTTCCCTTCTCGTGTTCAATTTTCTCTCAATAGACCACGTGTCTATAGAATTTCGGGGACCGAAGGTCTATACAATTTCCCCTGTTGACTCTCTCTCTCTTGCTCGCTTCCTCCAGTTTTGACCCATTATCGTTGCGTTTGCGCCACTAACCCGAGTTTTCCAAACAGAAATAATTTGTGCGTTTACGAATGAACGAAATTCTTAGACACGCTTTTCGTAAATTCCGGTACGTCCAGGTCGACCTGCAAGTGATCCCAGTCCGAATCTCTCTCTCTCTTTTCTCTCGCTCGCTCTTCGTCCCTTCGAGGTCTCTCACTCCGTAAGATTTACGATCGCCCATAGACAAAACGTAGGAGGAAAGAGAAAGAGTGTACGGGTACTTCGAACTTTACGATCTGGCCGATGATGAAACGGGCCCGTTCACTCACAATATTTTCGGAAAGCAATCATCCCTCGGAGGAAAACCAACTGCGACGAAGAATGTCTCCACGGTACAAGCCCTCTTTACGGTTTTCCCGAGATATAATACCGGAGGAGACGGAAAAGACGAGGCGTTTCGTTGCGAGTGCAATTTTTTTTTTCTCCAAGGTCAGAGTCGAGTTTCGGCTTGAAATTCAAACCAGGAAAAAAGTTCCGTACGCGCCGCCGACGTGATGTACAGAGCGTGAAAGGCGCATCGAGCGGATCCCGGCAGTCCCGTTGAAATTTAAAGGGCAGGTGGAGTGGCAAGGACGGAAAACAACATATTTATTGGCCCTCTGGCTCGCTCGTTGTGGTCCCTCTCCGCTACGCTCTTTCGCCCGCTGTCTCCGAAGAGGGACGAGGAGTGTCGCCCGGGGAGTCGAAACGGCATCGTATAAATTAACTCTTGAAATAATACAAGTGTGTAATGCGCTTTGAATTTTCTCCTCAAGCTCCCAGAGTGTGTGCATTGTCTTCGTGGCAGGCGAGCCCTATCATCGTCAGTGTCTCGTCGGTTATACAGGTATTCCTTTCCGAAATCCAATGATTCTCCTCAAGAGATCTCGAAGAAGGAACCGTGACGATTCGAGACCCGGATCCTAAATATACATCGACGGAGGAGGAAAAGTCTTCAAGTTTTTTTTTTCTCGTCGGAGCTTATTTTCTTAGCGCGTATTGTGAAAACCGTGTTAAGGAATATACACTTGACTATTTACTTACACGACTGCTCTGCGTGCTTTTTTTGTTATTTGACGAAAAAGAAGGAAAATAATATTAAAAAAAACGAGGGATCGGAGTCAGTGACAGGAGGAAAGAAACGAAAAAGTCTATAAGGTGGATTTTTTGAGAACGAGCGAGCGAGAGAGAGGCCGAGAGGCGCTTTTCGAATTCTTTAACGAAGAGAAATGGCCAAAGATATACTCTGAAGATATATGACGCATTCTCGGAGAAGTTGTCGAGGAACGAGAATCGCGAGGAGTGCGAGAGGCACGAATACGAATACGAGAATTCGCCTCATTCTTCTTTTTCTTCCCCTTCCTCCTCCTCTGTCTCTCTCTCTCTCTCTCTCTTCCTCTCTCCTTTCGTCATTCTTTTTTCTTTCTCCTTTTTTTTCACTGCATATACACGTAAACGATGCTATACCGCGTGCATACGTACACGTTCGAAGGACTTGAGAATTTGAATAAAGATCTCGGCGCAACGATCCACGGATTTTGAGATGTGCTACACGCTAACCGTGTGTGCTCTACTGCATTAAAGCCCGGCCACGTTCGCGCGTACACAGACTTTTGTGGAATATTATGTTGCTATAAGACATGTCAGACAAGACGACAAAGCATGAAAATCACGTTTTACAATCTGCTCTCACGAAACGTTCAACGGTATGAGCAAAAATCCCGCAGAGTTTTATTTTTATTGATAAAAGAATTTTGGATGGTATTTTTTTGAAGGCATTTTTAGAGTACGTTTAATTAGAAATCAGTGAAAAGTGAGCAAAATTTCAATAATGGATTTCGGAATTTTAATCACCGAAATATTTGTTTTACCTGAAAAAATATTCGATACAGAAAAAATGTGAATGGAGAAATCATCTAAATCCCTTTATATGACTGAAAGTTACGAAACATTCGAAAAATATTATTAAAAAAAGTTTTACTTTCTGCTCGTACACGAAATTCTGTGATAAAGTACAGTCTATGAGCAAAATTTTAATAATGGATTTCGGAATTTCAATCAACGAAATTTTTGTTTTACGTGAAAAAAATATTCGATAGAAAAAATGTGTGAATAAAACGAGGAATCATCAAAATCCCTTTATGACTGAAAGTTACGAAACATTCGAAAAATATTATTAAAAAAAGTTTTACTCTCTGCTCGTATACGAAATTCTACGATAAACTAATTTAGTGTGTTTTAGCAGATACGTCAACGGAATATTTTCGTCGCTTTCATTTCACATTATCAATTATATGACCCTTTTTGAATGTCCCTTTGAAGGGTTGTTAGTATTTATTTTCTATTTACGTTTCTCTCTATTTCACCGTTCAATTTTGTGCGCCACGTTAAAAAGAAAATGAAAACAGATTAACGAGTTACAAAAATATATGCGTGTGTACCACATACGCCGAACGAAAAAAAAAGCTGGCAAAACGTATTTTCGTTTTGTTTTCTTCCAGAGGCAACCTGACACGGTGGGACAGAAAATTTAATCGCGTTCTCGGGATTTTTCGCGCTTTTTTTTTCTCCATCCCCTTTTTTCGGAGGGTGAAAGAGCCCTCTGTCAGACACGTGTGCGTTCGAAACTGCGAATGAAAATTGCTGCCGCTGTTGCTGGCGTTGGCGCGATGAAATTGCAACGAGGAAGTTTTTCGTTTGAGGCGCATGATGAATTTTATCGTACACGCTCGGCGTTACGTGTGTTAACGTCCAGTTCGCTTGCACCGGAGCGTTCCAAAGGCGCACTATGGCGAATTAACGTTGAAACGAACGCGGAGAAAGAATAATAATATTATAATACGTCGAAATTAAGGCACGTTGGTTTATTTGTGGTTGAAAAAGACAGCTTGAAACTTCCGCGGGCGTTCGACATTTTTCGCAGCCGAGGAGAATTCGCGTAAACCGAGAAAATGCATTTCGCTTATATTACGTTACACCGACATCCATCGGTATACAGAAAAGTGCATGGAAACTAATGATATGATTGCATCTCTCATTCATTAGCGAGCTCATTTCACGCTCACGCGGACATATCGCGAGACTCGAGGCGAATAAAATTTTTGGAAATATGATTCGAAATATCTAACGAGAAATAAAGTGACGAAAAATGCAAACGAAAAAAATCAAAAATGGACAACTACATGCACGCGCACACAAACGATAAAGCACTTCGATGCATAAATATGAAAAATGATCCGAAGAAAAGTTGAAGAAACCGAAATAACGGGCGAGAGTGCGAAGGATAAGATAAAAGCCAAAATTGATGATAAATGAGACGAGGTTCGTGTACACGCGGTGATCGTATATAAACGGGACAATAATTTTGATACAGCCATTACGTACGAGGTGAAAGATCTCTCCCCGTCCCTAACAATTCGACGAGCTTATCTCGCGCTCTTCTCCCTCTCCTGCATCCAGGTCAGGTTTGAAATTCGGGTCCGCTGCATACAGAGACGGGGAGGGTTCAACCGTTCATTGAATAAATTTTCAGTTCCATCTCTGGGTATAAATAAGCCTACGCGAATGTTGATGATAATAATAATAACAAGCGGGATGCCGATAGCAAGATTATAGACGCAACAATAATCGCAACAACAGCAATAATAATAATAATATTTATCCGGGTACAATGGGATATCGAATATCTGGGGATATTAGGGGCAATATCCAACGATATCGGATTAACGTAGACGCGTAAAACGACACACAGGAGGGGTAAATATTAGAATAGGAGATCGGGGAAAGGAAAATGAAAAAAAAAGTATGATTTTCAAGTGAGAGAGTTTCGTGGGAAAATAAAAGGAAATTCAAGATATTTCGTGTGTTTTAATGGAGACGAGAGACCGAAGAGACAAACGCGGAGAGCGCGAAGAGGGATCGAGAGGGAGTATACACGGGCTGAATATATTTCTTGAAAGAAGTATGGAGGGAAGAAAAAAATGGGTGAAAAAAAACGTGGAAAATAAAAATAAAGAGAACGAAAACGTTTCACGAGTTTCGTAAAGCCTCTATCGTATAGTCGGCTGAATCTCGCGCGATATATCCCGTTGACAAAATTTATTTTAATTCAAAGCCAACTGGGGCGCTTCCTCTAGCGGTTTCATGAGCTCTACCATTCTCTCTCGGCGGCTCTGGCTGTGCCACTGTTGCTGATGCCACCGCTTATCCTTCTCTTAAAACGTATATCTCTCTATACATCATCTCCATTTCCATCATCCCTGTTTTATTTGTATTTCTTTCTATTTTTATTTATTATTGTATTTCGTTCTACGTCCATGTCGCTTTTTTTTCTCTCTGCTTTCAGATTTGCTGCTCGGGGAGGAGGCAGAGAAGAATTTATGCCATTGTCTCTCTTTTTTAACATCGTTTACAGAGAGAATGTTCGCAGGAATGGAAACGATATGTGGTCACAATGGGAGAAAAAACGAAGATGAAAAATAAGAGAGAGAGAGAGAAAATAACGGCTGCTGGACTCGTTTGTGATAGTCCTACATTCAAGTATATCGTGCTTTTCCCTCTCTGAAGAAAAAAGAAGAAATAGTAATAAAACAATGATAAAAACCAAGAGCGAATGCTCGAGCGACGCGTACACACGTGCGATGTTAACTGTACAGTGAAGTCTATGGTGTTCGAAAAAAAAGGGAAAAATTGGAAGAAAAATTGAACAAATAGGGATGACGATAACTTTTCCTCTCTCCCTCTCACCCTCGCTATCCCTTTATTCTTCTGACAGTTTTCCGTTCGAAAGGGAGCGCGCACGAAGCTTCGTGAGAATGCAGAACGCGAACGAGAGCGTTGGCCCATTTGTGACGAGTGGAGGAAGGTGGTACATTTAGCCTCGCGAGTGTACACTATTTTTTTCCGCTCGTTTGTTCTTCAGGCGACTCCTCTATTCCTCTTTTTTAGCCATTCACAAACCATTGGTCCAGAACTGGTTTCTCTCCTCTCTTTCTCACTTTCGAATTCAAGCACGTACCTCGCTCAATCGCTTTCCCCACTTGTTTCAGTTTTTATCGATTTTTAAAACGCATTCGTTTATGTACGTGTTATGTCACACGAGTGGGGAAAAAAAGAATTATTACGTCGCGACGCCGATCGGATTTCCCGAAGATTTGCAAAAAGCTCGGGATAAATATTTTTCCTCGAGTCCTCCAGGGACGAATGATCGTATCGGCGTTTCTCTCCCGAGCAGGTGACTCGCAAAAGTTCGAATTTGAATTGATCTCTCTTTCGTTTTACGACGATGACGTTTTGCAAAGTTATAAACGAAGAAATCTCCATTTGGACTCTCAACTCGATTTACTCTTTACTATATTTTTATTGCACCGATTGGATATTGGCCTCTCTCTGACTTTTTTTGCTCGCTCTCGAAAATCAACGATATCGTGATCGCAATGTCCCCTCGGCGAGCACCACTTTCCTAACGGGTCTATCGATGTCCAATAAAAAGCCCCCGTAGGGTTTAATTGCTCGGCATTCGCGAGTGATTCTGCACCTCGAGTACAGAAATAATTTGAAAAAAAGAAGCGCGCGATGGAAATGGAAAGAGAGGAAATCGAGAAGCAAAATTAAAGGGCGGTCGAAGGAGAAGTGGATTGCACAGAGAGGTCGAAGAGTAGAAAAATCGTGGTCTGTGATACACTTCGATATTACTGGAAAAAAATAAAAAATCGCGAATGAACAATTTTTATTTTCTATTTTGATCTCTCGACTGATTTGAAACGAAAATCGAAAACTTTTTGTGACTTCGGTTAGGAAATTTCTATTGTTCGCACGAGGTTCAAAGTCATTTTTATAAATCAAAGTTGTAATTTTGTTCGTTATTTATTGTAGTTGAAAAAACTACAGGACGTGAAAAAAAGAAAAGAAATTTCAGGTGCTACCGAAGATTGATTGATACTCGTAATTATATTTCGTTTTGACTTCGTCTATTCTCGTGACTGAAATAATTAACTTCCACGTTCGCGTTCATTCAAATTTCTTTTGTGTACTCCACTCTGATTTTCTTTTATTCCTCGATATCTGACGTTTCAAATATATCTGAAAAATCTTTGGCGTGCCAGTTCTCACCTTCCTATATTTTTTTCTATAAATATATGAAGATGAAGTCCATCAGTGAATGATTCATTAAGAAAATACAATAGAGCGAATTACATTGGAAAATTTACACGAGACATTACTGCTGTTTAATTATTGCTATCAGCAAATTGTGATCTGCTTCGATATCTTCTCCTTGAGTAGAATACATCTTAAAGATGTCTCTGACGCTGCGGGAGTTATTCGAACTTGATAGAAAAGAATTACAAAAAAAAGCAAGCAAATCAGACTCGATTTTGATCCGATAAATAATTACAGTAAAAATGTCGTGCAATAAAACGTCGCATCGATCCTAGCGAAGTTTATAACAATAAGAGTACGCCCGATAAAGACTTACGCTTCGCGCGAGAAGTTAATTACTCTTTATCGGAAGATTGTCATCTCTGAGGGGTGATCAAACGGTTCATCGGTGATCGCATTTGTCACGTATACGGCGACAATGAGTACGTGCGATACGATTTTTTTCCATTCGTGAGCAATGACTGCGGCGTCCGTGTGTTTTATCGATATAAATACCGAGATAAGTGAGAGAGCTCGGACTGTACAAAATGCGTGCGATAATAACAACCGATCGATGGAGCTCCAATCGAAACGCTCGATGACTTATGGAACGGCCGAGCGACGTTGATTCTTCGGCGCCAGCGTGCTCGATTCATCATCGTCATCGTTGTCGTTATCCCCAAGATATACGTGGACGAGTAATTTGTGTTTCTAGTCTTTAACGAGACTCCGGAGTGCCCACTATCGTCACGATAAAACTAAATACTCCTGTAACGATATCGTAATTATACCCTGAATCGTTGTTCCGTCGACTTTCTCGAATTTCAGAGTCATTAACGAATATGGTACGTGGGATTCGTAACAGGCGGAAAATTTTTCGTCCGATAAGGATCTCGCATGTTTGAGAAGCGAGAAAAAAATTTTCCGTTCCCCCTTTCTCCGGAAACCGTAAAGAAAAATATTAAATGAAACATTGTTATCTCACACGACCATTACTCAGCGTTACGGTTTCGTGAAATGTCCAACGATCAATTTTTCCATTCTATGATTTTTTTTTAAGGAACGCAATCCCTCTAGGAAGGATCCGTAAGTCCGCGGGGCTTGCTCCGTCAGGAGACGTAAATTCGGTAGCGTGCAACGTAGATCGGCTGGTATGGAACGTATGTAACGTAAAAGCCGAGGGGAGAATCCCTCAACGGATTTCTATAGAGTTTCTGGACCCCCCGGAGTGCCGCGATTCTCCACCTCTCGTCGCCATATCGAACGAATTACGTCACGAATTTATTGGATTAATCTCGTCCGACCGGAATAGTTGGCTCGTCGTGAACGAGACGCGACGAAAAGGTGGAGGAGAATTCACGAGAGACGACAGAGAGAAAGAAAGGGGGAAAGAGAGAGGGACAGAGAGTTGAGAGACGAGTTGCTCGAGGGCGAGGCCACATTTCATTGTCTCGCCGCACGCAACACAGAAGTTGCTCTTTAGAAAATATATATATATATATATCTCAATATACATATACCCAACCTCGGAGGAACGCCGCCGGACAGTTCTGATGTGTTTCCTCGTAGTTTGTTTAGTCTCGCCTTTTATGTGTGTAAGCGTACCTACGGACGTGTATATTTGCGTTGCGGAGTCCTCGCGCAGCGTTCTCTCTCGCTCTGTGCGGCTTGAGGGGTGCCAAGCTCGTCCTGGACCAGTGAAAGTTTCTAATAAAGAAAAACAAGAAATGCCCGGCGAGAGGAAAGAACTGTCGTTTGTCAATGCTACGTGACGGACAAACGTCTTGCGGTTCCCGTTCGCTGTAAGCTGCGGTAAATGAGGGAAAGCTCCTCCGTATCTTTCCTTCCTTCCTCCTCGGGATGAAAGATGGGATAAAAAAGAAAAAGTGGAAAGGGGGAATTAACTGGGCGAGTAGCCAGGAAGAAAAAGGACAAGGGAGGGAGAGGAATGCAGCAAGGTCCGACAATCATCATTAACCCTTTTATTAATTACGTGCCAGTAGCAGAGGACTTCACTTTGTCGAACTCGAACGAGCAATGCGCAAGGAGTAATGCAATTAAGAACTCGAATAACGCGAGCGTTTATGTTTCGCATAATAAACGCACGAAAAACATTAGTTTGAAAGCATTTCTCCGTTCAAGAGCCATATATGCAGTTGAATGAGCGACGGAATTGAATTAATGTTTTATTTAAGCATCTACCACGTCTGCCGATTCAATCAAAATCCACGTGAGATTTCAATGGACCAAAACTGAAAATGTATTTCACCAACGAATTTCATTTTAAATTCGTTGATTTCACCTCTGAATTAACCTCTTGAAAACGTTTTAGTTAGTTCCACGCGTTTTGTTAAGCCGTTGGTACAGGTTCAGAATACACAGAAAAGTCGATAAAGTAAAAGGGAATGGTAGAATTACTGTATGAAGGAAAAGACGGTGTGAAAAAGTCTCTTAGCGACTCGCGGAGCATTTTCGAACACTATCTGAATTTGTGTCAACCAACGCAAAGCCGGTGTAATATAAAGTCGAATAAAATAAACAATTTATTTATCTGGAAGCGATTTTGAAGTTGGGTTTTCATCGCTCGGCTACTGCAGTATCAACGCGTACCAGGTGCACACACGCAACCGAATGCGCGTTTATATGTACTTTAACGGGCGTAAATAGCTTGGTGGAAGCAGCTGCCACTTTTACTCATCGGATTTGCCAATCCTGACGGTCTCCCTGAGGTAATCCTATCAGCGCGCGGCCCGTGTGATAAGTTGCCTTTCGCGGCAAGTAGTTTCGCTCCTTTTCCCTCTTTTTCCTATATTCCCTTTCTCGAGTTACAGTGCGCAAAACCGGAGACAGCCATTTTCTGTCAACGGTGTTTGCAATTCTGCTAGACGAACAGTTACGCAAGACACAACTGCAAGGTATAGTGGAGAAGGAAAAATCTATCCCTTTCTCGGCAATTATCCAAAGAACGAAGAAGGAGCAAGAGACGACGACAAACCGAGCCAGTGAATTATTCCGTGCGACTGCAAAAATCAGCAACCAGTTTTCTGACCTGTGCGCAGTTTCCAAAGTTTCCAGTATGAACACAAGTATACGTCATGCATGCCATATTGGTGTGCCTTCTACCTACACTCAACTGGGGTGTATGTATTAAATAGTGTGTTCAGAACATAACTGTTTATTCGGCTAACGAGGCTTGTACTGATGCAGGAAAGGGCATACACGAATGGATAAGCTCAGGATAGTTAATAAGACGAGAGAACGGTATGTAGGTCCGAGATGTATCCATAAGACACCACCAGTATTTGCCCATAAGGGAATATCGTCGTTACATTGTTCCAATACGTTTTGTCTGCATGAACCGCAGCGCAGACTGTTATTGGAATCCAAACTGAAATTTCGTCTGGGAGATGTTGTCTAGCTCACCGGAGTTTCGCCATCGTGTCTGTTGTCGTACGCGCGTTAAGCCACGATTCACCGCATTGTTAATCCAAGTTCTGAAACTTCGGATATCAGGTGACATCACAAAAGTTCAGTCCACAAAGGAAAGGCAACAGGAAGACGATACTTCGACGATGAGCTTGTAAATGTGTGTTTGAAGGTTCACAGGCTTATGCGTGGGCGGGATGAACGTAGCACATTGTCTCCTTGGAGCTCGTTGGTATGAGTGATCGATGTCGCTTTTTTTCTTGACATAAAGGCGCCTAATGAAGTTAAATCAGCAATATTTTAGGGTAAGTTTGGACATAATTCAAGAAGTGGATTATCTTAATTGTAGACGATAATCTACTTGCTCTGCCAAAATGTACTCGAGAGAAACACTATTTGAGACTGCCTAGTTGAAGTAATTACTTCCTAACCGGCGTAGCCTCTCCGTTACTCTCCGAATGTGTATAACCCGTTATATGAGGAACGAAAAAGAACTCATTAAAGAAAAGAAAGAAATGTATGAGAGAATTATATGTGTAAGGTGAAACGAGGCGGAGCGAATGAATGATGAGAATAATTTCTTGTTAGCTTGATTTCGTGTCTGTACGTTTGTGTCGCGTCGCGTCTTGAATATAATGTATAGATAGGTCCCGGATTTGATCATGCTTCGATGAAGACATTTCCGCGCGATAGCTCTTATTTCTCTTGATTGTGATAAATCGCTGACGAAAATGTGCTCAAGAAAGTGTATACGTAACTGGGAAATGGGTAAAAGGTGATTCTCCACGATGCTTGACCCAAATTGTGGCCGCTTCTGAGAGCGGCATCAGCAACCAGCCTCATCACCATTGTTGGATCATCATAACGAAAGTGCTTCGGTCACGCAAAATTCAAAAGACTCCATTACTCTCTAATACATAAATTGCACAAGGTATATCCGGACTCGCATAATAAAGAGACCACACTCTGGCCAATTTATGCATCATCCAATATAAATATGTATAACGAAACAGAAAGTAGTTAAAGTGATCGATTATCGACTCTTCCATTTTGGTTTCTAGCTACTTCTCATCATCTATCCCTGCCGCTATTATTTAAAGTAGCGAAGCAAGTTGAAAGGGTCTTCCGAGGACGAAAAAAAACAGGCAAAGAGGTAGGAGAAAACGAGTCGGAAGACATCCTAGTGCCGCAAAATCTGTCACGCCAAGGGCAGATCACGCTTCGGGCATTTGCCGCGCGTGATCGTCGACTCTCGCTCCTCTTGCGCTGACTACTTCTAGTTTAGAGAATCAGGGAGCTTGACAAAGAAAAAAAGAAAACACATGACGGGGAAGTAAAGAGGAACGGGAAAGGTATCACAGTGTTGGAAACTTTTCCGCAGTGGAAGCCATCCTACTGCAACCACGATAGAACGGAAGTCTTATTTACTTCAAACGTGAGAGAAGACCACATCGGTTGTAGCCTGTATAGGCGAGATATACCGTCCCAAACCATGCATTAAATTCCTCAAGGGTATTCCTTCTTTTCGTTCCTTTTTCCTTTCGATTTGTGTTCTTGCCATTTACTTTGATCGACAGGAGAAAATAAGAAACGAAGTCTCTAAATATCGTGTACTTGACATCTCACGATTCGGAAAATCCTTCCTCTCGACTTTCAAAATGTACAGAGCTTAATTTAAAGAGTCACTGACTTTTTCGATCGGCGAGCAAATGAGAGGGTAAATAAGTACACAGGAAAAGCTTTATCTCGCAGAAACAAGAAGCACAAAAAGAGGAAAAATGGAAGCGGACGGTCGAGAATCTATCGTAATGTCCATCGTGGTGCTTGAAAAAGAGACAGAAAAGGTGGCCGCTCGTTATCAACATGCAGGTACCCTTACACAAGCTAGCGATTTTCTCGGCTTCCTCCGGAGAGGACAAGCTTCTGGCTCTCGACTGCTCGTCTATCGTCTCGGCAGATATACCCGGTATCGGGTGTGTTGTATATCGTGAAGATATGCTTAACGTGCGCGTGCACATGCATACGTGCGCATCGTAAATAGGTGTGCGCATGTATAAGGGAATGATAAGGAGGGCAGGAGGTCTCCAGCTAGGGAGAGAAGTTAGTTATAGGTATGAGAATTGTGGGATAGTTGCCCCAGAGGTTCCACGCTATGTGCACACTCGAACACCCTCCTTCCTCACTTTGCCATCTAGCTGCATGATTTCTTGTTGACGTACTACGGGCTACCAGAGACTTGCACAACGGTAACAAATACGACCGCGCTCTATAAACACACTATACACTATATACATAACCGTATCCATATACATGTGTATATTATACCGTACGGCTTTATACATCCCGCCCTCTAGAATGTGATGCATTATGCTGGATTCTGGAATACAACGTTTCCTCTCGATATGATGTATTATACGTGTTAAATTCGCTCGGGGACCAGACAAGCCCCGTTGCCTTCGTGCACTGATATTGAAAAGTAATTTTCTCTAATTTTAACTGTACATCTTCCAGAGAGGTGAAGGCTCGTATAGTGGAAGTTCTATTTTATTTAATTATTTTGATAGATGTCAGAAACACATCGATTGTAATCATGTATTGAGGTAGTTCATCAAACTTAGGATAATACCGATAATGATTATTATTGCATGAGGGATTGAAAGGGCTATGGCTGTTTAAAAATAATAGTCCAATCGAACTGCTTTCAACGGATTTTCATCAATGCACTGGCAACGAGTTTTCGGCACACGAGTAACGGAAAGAGCGATTACAAAGGATGATTGTTCATTTGAGACTCTAAAATACAAAATTCGAGATCTCTATTGTAGGAAACATTTGAACCGGCAACGATCGAAATTTTCTGACGTTTGATTGATGACTGAGGTGCTGGCTCGTATCATCGCGTGACGCATGAGGACGAAATAGCTGCAAATGTGATTGATATTATTGATATCAAGAGAAATATTAAACAATAGGTATAAATTCTTACACTAAGCTGTCACAAACTGATTATATATTATTGACTAATGGATATCGATTGCTGACATTCGACTTATTGGTATTTTCGGATTGTAATTTAAATCTGCAAATTTCATTATTAATCGATATCGGCTGAATGAATATGAATTCCGTTGAGAGCCAACAAATAATATTCAACTGGATTATCAATTCCAAGTAATTGAAGGGCTTGCACCAACACCTTAATAGTAGTCGTGCAGAGATAATTGATTGTGTAATTCCTTCAGTTAGTCCGTAATTGAAACATTTGATGAATGAGGAATGAACCGTGGCTGATTTATTTTTGGGTACAATAAGATTCCGAAAGGTTTTTTGATGAAAGCTTTCAAATAATAGGATGGTCATTGCCTCTATGAACGATCCTTGGGATAGAGCCGACGTGTAGGTGTCCTAGACGAAGACGAAAAGAGCGCAAAGGGAAGATAAAAAGAACTGGCAGATGGCCAAAACAGCTATCCAATCGTTCGATATAACATTCGCCGATAGAATCTATAATGCGCGAGGATTCTCTCTCGTATACGGCCTCTCTCTTGCGACTCTCCTGCTGTCTCGAAATCTTTATGGGAGTTATAAACATTTGTGGTTATACAGAGTGCACACACACTTGCCGCATGCTGGCGCGTTCGTTATGGATGAATAGGGACCGAGCTGCTCGCACGCCGAGCCTAAATTCTCCATGACGATTTTACGACGCAACAACGGATCTACGCGGACGATTATTTGATAAAATGATGGAACAAGAACTGCCATTATCTCCTCGTATCATCCATCCGGGATCGATAGAGCCACGCAAATGTGATTTTCGCACAAAAACCCCGATATGGCCGGTTTAAAAAGCAATAATTCGATTGAAAGGCTTTACGTTGAAATTTGACGATCGCATTCCAGTGAAATTGTATCAACAAAGATATCTTCAGCAGTTGCTCTTTTATCGATAAAACGGTATCAAAAATTTCATAAACTCTGGAAGGAAAATTCGAGTTCACTGAATAGCAGTATCTCGCGTAAAACAAAAATATATGTTTTACAGTGTGGAAAAGGTTCGATAAAATGCTGAACGAGTCATCGGGTCTGGGGAGTCTGATCTGATCTTTTTCATGGAGAAGGAAGACAGTGCGAGCGGGACTCCATATAAAAGTAAAAGCAATACAATTTTAGGAACGATCTCGTCTGTTCAAACCTTGGTATCTCGCGCAATGTTCTTCCTCCGCTATACCTGCTGGCCCTGGACTCGGCCTCGCGATAAAACCGTATTATCATCGAGAGCCCGAATAAGTCGCGAAGCGAATGAGAAGAGTATAAGGAAAGTACGAGAGTAGGAAGCGGATAGAGGGGGGAAACTCTATTGCTATTCGAGTGAACGAGAGCAGCCACGGAACTTGGTCAAAAACGTTTTCCAATCCATTTTCAACTGGTACCACACACCGGAAGTGGAAGGAGACCGAGTGAGCTTCTTTCTTCACTTTTCGTTTTCTCTCTCTCTCTTTTTTTTTATTCTCCTCTTCTCGACCATTTCCCAATCGTTCGGCTCGTTCGCCGGGCGATTGCGGAATCGTCGGTTTGCCGGTGGAGTTCTCGTGTGCACGTGCTCGTACACACAACCCTTAACCCTATGAGCGCGATGTGTGTTCGTGCGCTCGCGAAAAGTTTCCACGAGACGAATGACGAGGGTTGGAGAAAGAAGAAGATTCCACCTAGTCTTCAAGCTCTACGCCACTTCCACCAACCTATCTTTTCTGCTCCTCTCTCCCTCTCGCACCCTTGACTCACCCTTTTCTTTTTCCATCATCGAATTTATCTTGGCCGTTTACCGCGTGTACTTTTGGTAAGTATTCCAAAAGATCCGCCTCTCTCGGAACTTCTCTCGTATTCGAAAACGAGTGCACACAGACACGGGCACACGTTCTACGTGTATACATGAGCAGATGCAGGTTCGATGGATACCATCAGCGGAATAAAATGAAAAAACGATTTTACAGCCGTTTTTCGAAGGACTCGGTAATAGATTCAAAATAAATCGCGGTATTATAAATGCGATACTTGAACGAAAAATTTTTATATTCGATACAATTTTTACAAGAGGAATGTTAATTGCTCGAGTCGAAGCGTGTACTCGCTTTATCTTGTTTCTCGTGAAATCATCGTGAATTTATTAAGCGTATCTCATTCTCCTTTCAGTTCCGTTATTCGATATCTACGACTTGGCACAATATTATAATATCTCGTTGAATATATTCACCCGAAAAAAGTGAGAAAAAAAGGTCAGGAAAGAAAAGGAAATCTCGATAAGTACGTAGCACACGTATAAGTTTTCTATCGCGTACGAGAGGACGCGAGGAGGAACAAGATTGGGGAAAATAAAAAAAGGAACCAAAAAATGAAGGGGAGAGATAGAGGGAGAGGAAAAGAGGAGAAAAAGAAGAGGCAGAAGCAGGAGCAGAGCGTTGAAAACGATATCGGAGTATAAGTATCGACGGTAGGGACGTGTAAGCTCGAGTGTAACACGGCAACAGCAGGTGAATACCGAGCAGAGAGAAACAGAGACAGCAGAAGTACGAGGAGGATAGAGGAACTACTACCACGCAGCAACGATTACTCAGAGAGCTTCGAGAGAGAGAGATTCGAAATCGACGTTTTTCCTCTTTCTCTTCCCTGACTGCATATATGCTCTTTTTCACACTCTCTCTTGCACTCTCGCGTTCGCGATACACTATGGATATACAATACCGTTCATTGGATACCGCTGAAAAGAGAGAGAAGAAGTATCTTCCGTACATTTTGCTCGGCTCATCTTTCTCCCTTCGTCTCTCTCTCTCTCTCTCTCGCTCGTTCCTTCAACGAATTTGCCATCTCTCTCATCTTCGATTTATCCGAGGCCTTATTCCCTATAATAATCCTCCTTTTCGTCGTTTTCTTACACTTCTCCCTGATCCCGAAGGTTTAACTCTTTCGCACACTCGCATATACCTTTTGCTTCTCGTTCATTCTCTCTCGATCTTCTCCTCCTCGTCTCTCTTTCTCTCTCGCTCCCCTTTATCTCCGAACTGGCCTTCTCTCGGCGTCGTAACGATCAAAAGTCTCGCTGCCACACGAAGAGCTACGGTTCGTGGCTTGCCGTTTTGTACCGCGTGTAATACCGAGATATCGCGCGCACGGAGGAGAAGAGAAGAGGCTCCTTTCCCGATCGGAGCATCGGCTCTATCGCGATGTTACTCCCATCGTATATTCCAATATACACCTCGCCCGATAAAGCTTGAGGAATAAACGCTTCTCGTCGAAATCAAACGAATAAAGATAATGCTCGAATACAAAAATAACAAGAAAAATATATATAAAATGTATATAGATAAGAAAAAAGAAAAAAATAAATAAACCGGCTGCCAACGGAATTTGCACATCGTTTTCACGTATTATTCTCTCATTTCTCGATCCACGAGTGGATCAATTTCATCGATTCCCCGCGGAGAAAGTCAAAAGGAGATCTTTTCTTTCCTTCGCTCAGGAGAGGATGAACTCGCAATAAAAACAAATGTGTGGTCCCGTTGGAAATTAAAACGAGAGAATCATCAGAAGATGCTTAACGACTGAAATTTCCTCCGAGCGAGGAAACATAAATTCGTGAAAAAAAATGGTGAATTTGATTATGAGGGTAGGTAAAATTTATCGTATTAATTGAGCTGACAAACGAGGTGGACGGAAGAAGCGACGATGAAGCGCTAACAGATCCATCGTAAATTTACTGCTGAGCGTAGGAAGATTATTTATGCAGTTATTTGAATGTGCACACGCGTACGTGAAATACGTATAAATTTATACACAAATGTACATACATTCTCAAGCGCGTTTTAACGCGTGTGCGCGACTCGTCCAAAAGTGAGGACGATGAATTTGGAAAATGGCCGGAATCTCGAATTATCGTGGACGCTGGAGAGGAAAAGCCCCACCCCGATGTGCATGCAGTTACGGCGTAGTGATATGTGTGCGCCCACGAGCGCTGGGCCAAGAGAGCGAAAGCCGAAACGGGGAAGGAAGAGGTCGGAGAATTCGGTTCGCGTCCCACTCCGATAAAGCCAGCGAGAGAGGATTAGGATCTCACCGGAGAACAGGAGAGATCGGTGCGAGAGCGAGAGTGAGAGAGACACCGAGAGATGAGAGGGCGAAATGTTGGCCACCGGAAAATACGAAACCGCGTAATTTCCCCGGGGGCAGTTGACCCATTGTTCGCTTCCGCTTTTCCATAGGCGGGAGAGAGTCGAGTTACGTCGAAGTACACGAGTATACACAACGATCCATAGACCTTTAACATTGCATCGGCGCGATACCGGTCAATGCACTTTCCATCATCAATTTCTCCAAAACACCTTCGGCTCATTACCCGAGAATTTCGTCCCTATCCGTAAGGATTCGTCTCTCTCGCGTTTTTAGATAATTAGAAAATATCGGTGACGTTTATATATCCCGTATGTATATATATAAAGAAAAATATATATTCATTATACGAAACGATAGACGCGCCAAGAGGGCTCCGTGTTTTCGTTGAATTAATTAGCAAACTCCGAAAGTCGATTAAATTATTCGTGCGTGGGTAAGAGTCGACGCGACGTGTGCGCGAGTGTGGGAACGACGTGTGTGGTGCGTCGACAGAGAGAGACAGAGATTATACGTATTGTACGTCTATGCGCTAGAGAGAGACGAGAGACATGAGAAATGGAGAAAGAGATCGGGAGAAAACGCGACGTTTGAGTCTCTCGGTCCAATCCGTTTTCCGCATGGCTAGATCTCTCACCGGTATTAGCCGAATTAAATTATACATAAACGACGACAAGTCTGCGCTCTCGCACGGAGACGCGATCGCGATGAGCTATGTGCGTGAAGAGTTGTATCGCATCGTCGTCACGGGGACGTGTCTCACCCGCGCGGTCTTTTCTCTTATTTCTCATCCGCACGCTCTCCGTTCCCGCATCACCGTTAGCTAAATCCTCGTGACACGCACGCACACCTCACGGCCCTCCTCTGCAACATTCGCACGGCGGGGCAAACAATCCCCTTTTCAAACAAAGTTCAGCCTCGCGAGTAGCTCGACAACTCCGAGAGTTCGCTCTAATGGCACTCGCTCGACCAAAAAGAGAAACCAGAGGGAGAGAGAGGAAGTTGCTTAGATTCTCGTCGCACTTAACACCGCAGCGAGGGAAATTCTCCGCGAGCCACCGACGAAAAAATTTCGAGTAATCTGCTAAACAAGTAAATTTGCGCACCGCGGCTCCCAGACGCTCCGGAGTTTTCGGATGGGCGTGGAAACACAATTTGCAAGTCATTAAATCGTAATTACGTACAGTTACGAAAAAAAAAAAACAATTCCGAATTAGCGAAGAAGAGGAAAAATTGTGAATTTTTGCAGTCTCCGAAGATTTTATTTGATGAAAATTGTGCCTGGCACACTTTTTTTCTCGTCGTATTTGTTATAAAGGGAAATGACTGAGAGAAAATGAGGTGAACGCTATTAACTTTGGTTCCTGCATAAAAGGCCAGGAGATGCACGTGAGCGCAAAAATATATACGCGCCCCTGCACACCCCGTTGGAAAATATAATTACTCATTTTTTTAATTAATTTACTACACCGCTGAGTCTCCTCGCATGTGTTTCGCGCACCCTGCGAGCACGCATACTCGGTTGATCTCTCATTTTCTATGGAAAAAAAAAATAATTAAACCAGTTTAAAAAAAAATTCAAACGCCATCTAGGTAACGTTATTATATTCTGCATTTTCTCGGATCACAACTGCGTTTTTCCGTTCTTTCCCCCATTCATCTTGGATAATATTTCATTGAATCTTTTTCTCTCATCCTTCTTCGTATCCCAGAAAGTGTAAACCCGTGTTCCTTGATAAAAAATAAATCAAAATTGGATCACAATGGCCAATATTCCGGGCTTTTGTGCGGGTACGGGAAACACATTATGCTCTCATATTCTATAGATACAAAGGTTCTACGTACGTGTGTGTATATAGAGAGCAGCAAGTCTCGGGTTCGACACTAATCCGCAAAGTTTCAATTTTCGTGGTAAGCTCCGTGAAGCTCGCTGGCCTCATCGTGTACACACAATCACATACAAATCTGTATACAGACACATATAAATGCTCGGGGGTGTACGCGGGGAATATAACGCGCACTGTATACGGGAAAGACCGATTTAACGTGTCACCTAGGGAAGTCAGAAACTATACGTTATATCATATATATACACCGAGAGGAGTATCGCGAAGCTAACGTCAGCGAGGGAGAAAGAGGGACACGATATATATATGTATACAGAGGAGAAACTATAACGATGGCAGGACGAACCTTGACTCTCATCTCTGGCGAGATTCCAATTTTGTGCACCGTACCAATTATTTCGGACACCGTTCCGACTATAAATTTTCATCCACGCTCTTCCAACTCTATCCTCAGACCTGTCTCCTCTCCTTCCGCACACGTTCTTGATCCTTTTCGTGCCGGTGTCTATATGTCTCGTGGATGAAATCATCGCACGTATATCCGCAAAATCATAAAGCAACCACGAAAGTTTCGGATCGGGGCCAGAAGATTCTCATCGCGATGATTTCGGAAAAACGATGTGTGTGGGGCGCGATAATTCATTTAAACCGAGGATGTGAGGAAAATTTGGCGTTCCCAGGAAACGGGGAAACGGCGAGTTCGCACGAAGAGCAAAACGATCGCTTATCGGAGCGAAAAAATATAAGCGTGCCCGAAGAAATTTTTGCTCTCGGCACTCGTGGGGAGAAAAAAAAGGACATGCTATGAAAAAAACAATAAAGAAGAGGCCACTTTTTTCGTCGGATATTCTCGATGGAGCGCGTGTACCGGCGATTTCGTGCTAAAAATCGATTTCGGTACGTGTGTGCGATATTGCACACCTGTTTTGTATATCTATTATCCCGGGGGCCCTCGCGAAAGTTGGCTCGCGTGTCGCGAACGACCTCCGATTCGTATTATTTCGTGTATAATGCACGCTCCCTCCTCGCTCCTGCCTCAACTCCTGGGTCCGCTTTAAATTTCGACATGTACGAAACCGACTGCGAGAGAGAGAGAGTGATTGAAAGTCGAGAAGGGATCGATACAAAGTTTCGCGTAGCCGAGTTTCGTTATCGCACGGAATGATAAAAAAATGAGTAAAAAAAATACACGTCGTTGAAATGAGGACAGAATTATTGAGCGTAACCGCGAGAGAATCTCGCGTACGCGCGAAGGAGAAACCGAACAATGAGGAAAAACAATGCATTCGACTCTTTTTTGTTTTCGTGTTTCGCGAGAGGGGCGACGACGAGAAAAATAAAGGTCGTGAAAATTTTCGCGGAACGAGACTCGGAGCGAACGAGTGTTCTTATGTACATAAATATAGGCGCATTTCGAATGTATATAGGCGATTCGGGTCACACCTAATCGCGAGAAAAATGTTTTAAGATCATTGGTTTGGAAAATTGGAATCCGGCCAGGAGAGGAAGAAAGAGAGAGAGGGACGACAGAGGCGCGTATTAAAGTTAGAGAAGGGCAAATGTCCCGACGACGTCCTTGCCTCTCAGCTCCTCGTCTCTCTCGTCTTATCGCGGGCTATTACACGAAGAAAATGCCCGTGGCATGCGCACACACGCGAGCAGCCACCCACTTCTCACGACGTAGAAAGCGAGAACGCGAGCCTGCATTGAGTTGCACGAGCAATCGTTTTTCTCAAAGGCCTTTTAATGCCTCGAACGCGTACTAGAATAGAGATCCAAGGATGCTGACATAAGGTGTATATACCGCAGGTATACACACGCTATTTGTAAGAATAGTCTCGATTTGTTGAACCTGTGAAAGGATTCGAGAATCGAAGCGTTCTCGCTTTCGATCCTTCCTCACGAAATTTTTTAGAGGCCACTATCGAAATGGATTTTTCCTTTTTTTCATTGACAGAGTGCTCCGATACGCGGAATAAAAATCTAATTCGAAAATTTCGAAGCGATCGAAGGTCCCGGAGAATGTGAAAAATGGGAAAGACCGAGAGAGATAAAATGTTGGTAACGACGAAAAGCGAACATGCGACATCAGCGCGCCCCAGAGGACGAAAAAAATATTCGAGAGTCGCTTGATGGAAGCCTCGGGAAAAAAAACTCGTCAAGTGAAGACTCGATCGTTTTCGATAAGTGAATGGGAGGAGGGAGAAGGAAATTATGTGTTTTGTATGCAGAAAATGGGTTTGCAAAATAAAATTTCGAGGGCACGAAAAATAAAGAAAAAAGAGACGAGGGAGAATTCTTTCGGTTAAGAGACTCGAAAACGTCGACATTCATTAGTGACACGTAAACATCCTTTTAACGTGCATGTCCTATTTTTTATATTCCTCTCATATATACGGCGATGCTCCCCACAAACCGTAACAAAAAATAAATAAAAATAATATTTCGAAATAATGAAAAATGCTGAAATACTGTTTTGAAATTCATGACTTGATAAACCATTAATCAAATATCCGTAGAACACGATAATTCTCTGTAATCTTTTTTCATTCCTGGTACATGATTTTTTTTTATACATTTTTATACAAAACCGATAATCATGAATAATTTTTCGTTACATTTTCTCAATTCAAAACGTACAGTCTACATAGATGTATATTTGACTTTTCTAACTAAATTACAATCTTCGTAGCTTTAGGCAAAATCCAGAGCACTTCGCGAGAAAAACTTCAATATCCACGTATCTGTCTATTTTATTTATTTTGCACAGGTTTTATTACAGTTTTTCGATTTATATCACCCACACAGTTGAGCGAGGAAGCTAACGCCCACTACTCCCGCGATATCATCGCTTAACGAGTCTCGTACTCGACTCAACGTCGATACGTCATTTCCGCTGTTTGTCGAGAGATCAGGGAGAAAAAAAAGAGAGAGAGAGCGCGATGGGGTTGCGGTGGAAAATCGACACGTGATGTTCGTCAAATTCGTTGATAAAGAGAGAAAAAAGTATACGAGAAAATAGAAAAAAAAACGTGAAAACGAAGTTAAAAATCAGAAGATAGAATGTGGGGATTCAACGATTTTAAAACACTCGGAGAAGAGACGGCGATCGTAGGAAAAAAAGTCAATTGTTTTCAATTCGTTAACCACGAGAGGAAATGAATTTGCCCTGGAGAAATGAGTGTGACGAGAATGTACGAAAAGAGAGCGAAAAAGAGGTGAAAAGGAGGAAAGACGAGAGAGAGGGAGGCTGCATCGAGAGTACTTTGCCTCTTCAACGACCGAGTAATTTCGACTTTAGGGCCCTTAAATTTTCTCGAGAGAAATATCCTTGTGTAGATTTTTCCTCAACACTTTTACCAACATTTTTTTTTCGTCTCACCTCTTCTCTGCTCTTTCAATTCGTTCTCGTCTCGACTGCACTCGATCCTCAAATGCTCTATCATTATGAAACACGTGTTCAATTCTCGTCGGTGATGAATTGAAAACGAGATTGTCCTCGCAGTATTGTCCCTTGTCACGGAATCGCTGGAGACCGTGTTGTTCCTTGGTCTTATCGCGACTGAAATGTCCAATACATCTGAACACGAATCCAAAAAAGATCCGAGTCTTAAAAAAAATGGACAAAAGGATTTTTTTGACCAACGTTCTTTTTTTTCGTCAACAGCTTTCAATAAATCTAGTCGGTACCGGGAGTTACAAAAAAAGGTAACTGCATTCTCAAACGGGGTAAAACGAGTCTTGAAAATCGTCCTGGGAAAAAAAAATCAACCCTCGATGCTCGTAAAAGGCCATATACAACGATTGACTGTACGCGCGGCGTACGCAAGCGGAGTCAGTGCTATAAACCAGAAAGGAGAAGGAAAGACGTGCCGTCTCCGGGGCAGAGGGAACCGCGCGAGTTTCCATGTAACGGAGCTAATTAGCGCGGAAGGGAGTTCTGACGAGGACGCCTGCGACAGAGAGAGCAAGAGAGAAAGATGGAGAGAAAAGATTGAAGGAGGACGAGAGCTCCTCCGACGTCTTATATTGTCGGTAGACACGAAAGTGACGTTACGGCTGAGGTAGACACGCGCCCGTGCCTCGAACACGTCACCGGCATTTCCGTGAGAGAGCGAGAAAGAAGAGGAGCGACCATCCGGTATAAGGAAAACGTGTATACGAACCACCGACGGCTCTCGACAGTTATACACACAGAGTTCGATTTCACGAGGTATACGGTATCGAGGAAGAGGGTGCAGCAAAAATAAAAATTCTACGAAGTAAAAGGGTGCGAAAAAAAAAATTAAAAAAAAGGAGAAAAAAATTCAAAACGGGAAAATAAGAAAACGTCTCTGTCTATTTCTCTCTCGTTATATTTTACTCAAATGGGAACGTCACGGTTCGTGCCTAGGCATGAATCGTAGGGGAGAGACAAAAAAATTCTCTGACGTGACTCCGAGGCTGTTTCCTAACGAGAACGACTGTGTCACATCCTTATAAAAAAAGGATAAAAAAATACGAAGTGAGAGAACGATGGAGATCATTTCTGTCATCGAAGTCTATTCACTTTGTTAAAAAAAACTTTAGAGAGAAATAAGAAACGAGCAAAGAGAAAAAAAAACTCGTTTTTATTTTTCTTCTGAAATACGAAATAAACGCGCGGGATCTTTAGCGCTCGTTACGCCACGTGAACGCGTAACAAATTTATGAAAACGGTAAAATTTTTTTCATTCCGGTGCACGGGAGAAAATTTGAAATAAAAATTTCAGCCAAAAATGAAAATTCCCGTTTCATTTTTCTTCCGAAATACAAATTCCGCTTCCAACATTTACACCTGATCCGTGACAAACCAAAAACACTAACGACAGGATTCATTCGGCCAATAAAATTTTCCTCATTTCCCCGGTGTATGAGAATTTGTTGAATGAGGGGGCACAGGTAGATTCATGCTCAACAGCGCGGTCAGATATTCCGATACGGCGATACAAGAGTGGATAAAATACACTCAGATCTTCGCGTGCGCAGTCACGGAACAACGGAATCGTAAAAATTGGTAATTTACACAGCGGGTGTATATAGCCGACGAGGGGAAAAGGCGGTATATACGCAAATGAGGGTTGCGAGAGGCCAGAGCGAGTGTCGGGGAAAAAAAGGAGAAGGGGGAGAAAAAAGAGAGATAGATAGATAGATAGATAGACAGATAATATATCTATACATATACACATATACAGATAGAAAGAAAAAGAGCGAGAGCGAGCAAGACAGAATGGATAATGTATGCGCATATCTAGCTCTCCTCCGAGCTCTCCCGGCGTTCGTCGTTGCAGCGGCAAACAAAAAGAAGAGCCAATGCCGAAGAACGAACGAGCTCTTTATACGCGCGCTTATACACGTTCTACTCCGGTGTACATATACTTAACAAAAGGTACAAGTATGTGTGTATAGGCAAATAAGAGTCGAAGGCGGCACATACCAACGGTAGCAGGAACCGTAACGGTGCGAAATAAGCCGTTGGGGTAATAACACGGTGGGCGAGCATTGTGTTCTTACGATTCCACGGTGTGTCGTATACCAGATAATATACAAGTAGACGGAAAAGTTTACAACTCCGGTGCATCGCGCAGGTACACGCGCTGGAAGGGATGAGCAGCTCGGGTGTACGCTCGAGATACGAGCGAGAATTGTGTGCGAGCTAGCGCAGTGGTGGGTCTTCAGGTAAAGTAGCTAAATAATTTTTTTTTCAACCTCTCGGTGGGTACACTCGGTGCGTCCATCATGGATTCTTTTTGCGCGGTGTACGTCGAGCGGGACGAAAAATCCCGCTGTTCGTCTCGTTGTTTCGCTGCTGAGCACCCGGGAGCTGAAAACCGCTCTGGTGCGACTCCCTCGGAGCGAGGAATATCGTTCTTCCCTGAGGTTTCCAGGCAGATAGGCGCGTTGCTGGAGTCACGTGACAACGAAATTCTTCTGGATTTTCTTTGGAAAAGCGCGGTGGAAAACTTCATTTCCGGAAAAATAGAGGAATCCGCACTGGAGACGAGACACACACGTCCGGGTTGACTCGGGAATAAAAAAGACACGAGAGAGAGATGAGACGACGACGACGAGAGGATGAAAAAGAGAGGAATTCGAGTGCTTGCATAATACGGCGTGGGACATGGCTCTTCCATCGCGCGCTTGGGGGATCGAGCGTGAAGAAAAGTAGATAAAGGAGAGAGGCAAACGCGGGGGAGGGAAAAAAAACGAGGAGAAAGGATGACGAGAGGGTTAATAAGAAGGAAAGGAGTGCACTCTTTTCACTGCTGAGCCGCGATTCTCCCCTCGTCGCGTCTCGGTGCATGCAGCAAAGAAGAAATACCCTCGCGTTTCAGCATCTTCCTATCGTCCTACGCCTGCGGTGGACTAACGACACCATTATTTTTCAACAATGAGGTTTCCGGCAAAGAGCAAGCGGCACGTCCGCGCGAGGAGAATACCCATCGCGTTAAATGAAGCCGGCGAGCGAGCGAGAGAGAGAGTTTAAAAGAATACGAAGAGGAGATATATAGAAGCGGATATAAAAATGTATACGTCTCCTTCCATTTTTCCATCCCAGTCATTCTCTCTCCCAGGGCATTCCGGGCATTAGCATTCTTCACCTCATCGCGCCTTCCCCGATGCACTCGGCGCGACCATCAATGTTTACTCTTTTTCCTCCATTCTTTCTTATTCTTATTCCTCTTTGAGTTTGCCAGTCTCGTATACGCCGTGGCTACTCCCGATCTTTCCGAATAAAAGGGGGATAAATATGAATGCGTCTCTGGCACGATTTCAACGATACCGAGAGACGTATCACAAAAGCGCGCGCCTCGAGGAAAATATTCTCGCGTACGCGAGAGGAGGAAAAAATCTACATATCCTGAGCAAACGTAAGGGCCGGGATGTAGCGCTGTTACCCAATAAAATTTGACGCGACCGAGGCTCTTTGTTCGTCAGCGCGATGATGAATCAGACACGTGAAAAAAAAGGAAGACGGCGATGAATGAGAATGAAGAAAAACGTCACGTTGATGCGCGCTCCGGCTCATGACACCGAGACGCATATAATACATATTTAATGTGACAAAAGCAGTCAAAAGAGATGATAATAATGAAGAGAAGATAAATATATACAAAATGATCCTTCACGGTTGATAATACCGTCATAATATCGTTCCCACCTATTTCCTACCATAGAAATCGGCATTCATCTTCGCTAAATGAAAGAAAAGCTCTTGCAACTTTGATCCGTGTTTGCAAACTTTTCGTTTCGGGATCGGACTAAAATCTCATTTATGGCTCTCCTCGCGCCATTCATGCCCGACGAGCAAAAAGTTTTGAGTCTCGCTGGACGATGACCGGGAAGCACGAACACGTAACGTGCTGATGCCAGCGCTATAATATCGAGTGGTTATGTATAGAAGGAATGGCGTAGAATGTGCACGAATCATGAATAAGTTGTGAACGCTAAGAGTGCGAAGGGGAATGGAGAGAGAGAGAGAGAGCTCTCACGAACAGCTGCGCACTCTTAATACTAATTAACACGGATGGACGCTAATGGTATTAATGTATACGATCCCTTTTGTTGCGATTGAGTCTAACTCTTCCATCTCTCGCTAATTCGCTTTTACCCTCACTCTCCGCATCTTCGGATCTCCATGCTTTCACGATGCTGCTCATATGCATACACGTAGTCTGCTGTTGATGCAGTGGGAAGATGGAGAAGTGAGTTCTCCTTTATAGCCTCGGTGCATCGTCGAGGTGATTGGTGAAATCGCCAGAGAGCTTCCACGTTATTAGCTTCCATCTCTCTCGCTCTCTCTTCTCATCTATTCTTCTTTTTCTCGACGCCAGAGCAACACGAATTCGCAACATAGACTCTTACTCTCATTGTCAGTCAATTCTCATATCCGGCAGCCGTCTCTGTACGAGGAACGCGACGATCCGCGATGCGGCCCGTCGTATGCAGCGTGCACGGATCACGCGCCCTTTATCAAGTAAGGCACTTCGTTCCGAGTTTATATGCGCACGGCGTGCATGTGTATATGCATCCCTCGCGAAATAGTAACAGCCTTCGCTCGGGTATTCGAGACGCACGCACAGACTGCTGAGAGAGAGAGAGAGAGCACACACCGTATGAAATTGTTGGCTCGAGGCTCATCTCTCGAGACGAGAAGCCGAATGCATGAGGTATTTATATAGAGTTGCGTACGTATAAATATACGGATACAGATGCTTGAGTACTTTTGCGAACGAGATGCCAGACTGCCGGCAGTAAGCCCATGAGAAAATAAGCCGAGAGAGAGAAAGAGAGAGAGAAAAAAAGTTACGGAGTTAACTTTCAACGAGAGTGAAACGAACTTTCCGGATGAGACTCCGTCGTTAAGGGAACGCGAGTCCGAGCGATAATTTAGTATCATTTTTCGGGCCAGACACCGATACTCGACGATTAATCCGGTTGAGCATAAATTTTCCGATTTTAGGAGTCGCGGTGCCCGGGGTTTGTATATATTTATACTCGAAAGAATGCAGGTGGGACACACGTGAATTCCCGCATGCGGATATGTGTAAGCACCGGCGTATATATCGAAACAGGTATGCGCGGATGCATTTCCGCGAGACGCGGGACTCTCGCTATTTCATTGTAAATAATACGATGACGGGAAACCGGTTGCCATGCGAAGGAATATGCCCGTGTGGCTAATTAATATCCTCGGTCATAAGCATAATCGGGCTTGTTGGTATTTAATTGCAACGTTATTTATCGAGACATTAAATACTTCGGATGGTGAAGATGATTCCAGCAAGAGAGTTGCACAGATATAGAATTAAACGACGGGTAGATTATTCCTCGCGTGAGATAAGATTCTTGATGCTGACTGATATTTTTGACGCTAAGAAAGAAAGAATAGAATAGTTTTAGAATAGTCTGTTAAGCCTTAGGGAAATTCTTAACACTTGGTGAGTAAAGATGAAGATAAAACATAATGTTACTTAAAATAACAAATGAGGAATCGAACGACTTCAGAAAGCTGTAAGTGCGTCTCACAATTACAATGAGAGATAGATAGATAGATAGATAGATAGATAGATAGATAGATAGATAGATAGATAGATAGATAGATAGGTAGATAGATAGGTAGAGATATAGATAGATAGATAGAGATAGATATAGATAAATAGATATAGATAGATAGAGATAGATATATAGATATAGATAGATAGATAGAGATAGATATAGATAGATAGATAGATATAGATAGATAGATAGATAGATATAGATAGATAGATAGAAATAGATATAGGTAGATAGATAGATAGATAGATAGATAGATAGATAGATATAGATAGATAGATAACTGTTTATTATACCAGGATAAAAGTTTTACTTGAGTATAAAGCGTAGGGGCATGTCGTAATATTTATCATGATATAATAGATAGATAGATAGATAGATAGATAGATAGGTAGATAGGTAGATAGGTAGATAGGTAGATAGGTAGATAGGTAGATAGGTAGATAGGTAGATAGGTAGATAGATAGATAGATAGATAGATAGATAGATAGATAGATAGATAGATAGATAGATAGATAGATAGATAGATAGATAGATAGATACTTTATTTCCAATACTAGAGTCGAATGACCCATGCGTATAGCACTATGCCAAAGTAGTTACAGATAAATCAATGTGAACCTAAATATATGATTATAGCGTGAGTACGTGACAATACATACATAAAAGAAACTGCATGAAGACACGATAATTGAATTAAGGCGATATAGAAATAGAAGTAGACAAGGTAATATACGTGTCCAAGAGTTTAAGGAATCCGTGTGATGCCCTTATTGAAAAATATGAAAAAGAGAGAGCAAGGCATCCAATCTCATTTTCCCTTTTTCATCAATATTCCTCAAGAGCTTTTTATCCACTCAATAAGGCAAATATCACCGGAATTTTTCAGCTCGATTGCGAAGAAAGTGATCATCCGAGATCCGACATTCTTTTTTGTGCTTTTATACGTATTGTATACACACAGCGTAAATATCGTCCGGTAACCGGTTATAATAGCTCGGAGGATCGCAGTAATGCAGACGCGCGGGATTATATTATTCCCGAAGGCTAAAACCTTCGACTGATGAGAGAATTTTTCTTCTCCTCTCCTTGAAACGAGCCATTACCTCTTGCTTTCTCTCGCGAAGCATCGAAAGTCTCGCGAGCCAAGCAAACTTTTGCAAAAGTTGGCTCATCCGATTATGTATAAAAGCTCTGAAGATGGTACATACGTGTCTACATCTATATATCTGTGTATGTATATTATATACAAATTTATATACTGATATAAAGCATAAATGGCGAGAGATACATATGTACCAACAGCTAAAGAACAAACTACTGATAAATACGTGCATATTTATACCAGGCGGATCACGTGTGCGTTCGTGCACGTGAGAATAAATACATATATATACATGTACGAAATCACATAAATATTATTATATATACGAGAAATCACGGAGACTGCACCGGCAGAGGTAAGAAGAAAAAAAGCGACATTACGATGCCCCTTGGGTGCATCATGAATTCCGAGTCACGAAATTCTACAACCGCAACGGATATTATTACCATATAAAAATTATATGAGCCTTCGGCCCCCTCTACCGACCTTCTCATTCTGCCCGGTCCCACTCTCCTCTCAACAACCGGTTATAATCGTTTTTCCAGCATAATAATGGTGAACGCGAATTATATACATATTATATTCCAAGAAGCGGAGGTTCGTCTCCTTCACGATGAGGGAGAGAGAGAGCTGAAAGGATGTGAAATGATGATGAGAGAAGGACGCATGAGAGTTCAGACCCGTCTTGGGACGTGTTGGCTGACGGTGTGCAAAAGTTCACTGGGTTAAGGATAGGTGCCGAGCCAGACGAGGGAGTCTTCGATTATTTGCCATTTCTGTCTTTCCTCATCTCCGTTCGATTCTTCACCAATATTCACGTACAGAAGGCAAATGCTAATAATCACGTGATCGTCCTGTTTGGGATTTATCTTGAAACACCTAAGAGGCAAGCTGTGGCCGACTTTATTATGGATTACGAGATAATGAGACCTAAATCCAAATCTAGAACTAGGCCTGAAGGATTGAAACAGCACTCGAATGGTCAAAAAGCGATATTTCTTGACGTGGTGCTGCCTTTCATCATTTCATATCAAATGCTGCACAATGGGTTGTATAGTAATCCTTCATATCATACCTGAATTTCATTTAAATCATTTTATCACTAGATTAGTGTTCAATAAGCTTGGTACTAATTCGTTGGGTGTCGAGACTTGTTTCATAATCTCAACTGAATCTTTTGATCATTTGGTTGACTGATTCTTTTTGTAGATCTTGGTGTATTGTCTTATTGGTCATGTACAATTGGACGTCTAGAATGAATCTAACCGTTTTTGATCAAAATTTATGTATGATTTCCAAGTTCGTGTTGGACACAGTTCTCCACAACTGCATTCGGTAGGTCTACATTGGTCTCAGGATGCTTTTGCAAATGATTAATAGTTTGTTGTGTAGAGTCAGTTGGAATTTCTTCAAAGCAGTTAATACATTCTGCGCAATTAGAGGTCCAGCTCTTTCCTTTTACTTTTTATAAGCTTCGCAGATATAAGAAAGAAACATAAAATATTATTTTGTCAGCTTGAAGAGTTCTAGAGAAAGAGCAAGATGAGTCAAGAGAAATTCCCATGGATGATTTCATATCCATGCTTCGAAGGATGAACGGATGAATGCGCATGAAATGATGCATTTATTAATTACATATATACAGATATATTAAATGTACATACTGTCCTCGCTTACAACGCTCTAATGCAGATAAAAAGTGGTGCAAGTCCGGATTTTTTGCGTAAAGGTTCGATACACAATTTTGAAAAATAAGACTTCCCAGCCGAGGTATAAATTGACCCGGGGCATATCGAAATGGCTGCTACGTGCATCGATATTTTTCTGCTTGCCATATGACGCCATGACGCGGGCGGAACCCCGACCGCGCTTGTTGGGATTTCGGCAGAAGGGAGAAAAAGGCGCCCGGCACATCAGCAGCCAACTAGCCGAACAACTAGTAACCCATCGAACGAGAGCGGCGTGCACTTTGTGTGCAAATTGCAGGCGAGGAGTGCAACATAAATACGAAAAGGCACAGATTTAAGCCTCTCTTTATAACTAGGACCGGTCGATAACGTTTTTTTTTTCTATTCGTGACATTCTCTGAATTTTCCGTCGAATATTCCGCATCGAATCGATAATCCCGTCACGCCTCTGCCGATCTCTTTTACTCGGAATTTCACAATTCCACAAACGAGCGGTCAAAATTTGACGCGTGTAAGAATCATTAAAAATTTTTAAATTATTGAATTTTTTTTCAATGTAAATACGTACATTGAGCGAATTTTTTAGTGTTTTACTACGAAATCGAGATAAAATAGTGACAGCACAAAATGAAAATTTGCGTTTTATCGAAATTTTGATGGAAGTCAAGTAATTTTTTTTCCTTCTACGAATAAATAACTGAACTTGGGTATACGACGTTTAAAACGTAATGTTAAAATTAAAATTTAAAATTTCATTACGAAATCTCGATAAACTTTCTTTTTCCAGTGCATTCCACTAACATTAAAAAGTGATTCGACTTTTATGATTCTTACGCAGTCATTTTTTTATGCTCCCAAAACTAAAACTAAAACGAACCAGCCCGATGTTTTATAAAAATTTATACTTCATCCAATTCCGAACGAAGTTCACATTAAAAACACGTGTGGCATGTGTGGAAAATTCTGTGGTTAAAATATGTTTCACTTACCGCTGACGAAAGCCGGTTCGAGAGTCCTTCCTCCTCTCGGCGCGTTGGCAGTATGTCGCCGGAAACCGTACGGTAACACGAGACACACGCGGACCAGGCAAGGCCGATGTCTCCTTTCGAAAGCCAGAACTTCCTGGAAAAATGAGCGAAGAAAAACAAAACTCATTAGAGACCGAGCAAGAGTGGAGAAATTAAGGGCTAGTGAAAACTAGAAAGAAAGACAGAGAAGGAAATAAACGCACGTTGCAATAACACATTTCAGGTTGATTTATAAGCTCGTTCCTCGAGATTATTAAAATGTAAAATGCGCATGTATACTCAGTGGCTTATTAGCCAAGTCTCTTAGCCCATTAGAGACATCTGTAATAATTTATTTAAAAAAATACGCGTACGGGCGCTTCCCCGTTGGATGTATATTTATTCTGATAAAGTCAAAAAATCGTTCCTTTCACCTTCCCCGGATATCGAATCGCGGGATAAGAAAATAAGAAAATATCTTTTATGCGTGTATAAAATGTTCTCATCATTATATACGTGTATACGTTAACATTCACATGGGTCATATATGAGTACATATGTATTCGAATGTACACATATCGATTATATTACAAGGGGTCGACCCGGTAGATAGTTGAGCCGTGGCGATTATAGAAGTTCCACGGTTTTAGTCTCTCTCTCTATCTTTTTTTCAGACTAACGGCTCCGGCATTCCTCTCGCTTCCCATCGTCCAACGCACGAACACACGGAGAGGCTCAACCCGCTTATTGCCGCATTGAAATGTATATTTTCTATGGAAAATATTTGTACACGGGAGAGAGACGCGGGAATCGAGAGGCGAGATAAAAAGAGAGGGATCTCTCCCTCTTATTATTTTTTTCATCTCTGTTTTTTTTCTTCTTTTCCTCTCTTATTCCTCTTTGACTCTTTTTCGTGCTGACGTCAGTGTGTTGAGGCTGGTCATTCTCTCAGTCGTGAGGAGAATCAAATGTTCTCTTTTATACCTTTACGAGCGGGCTGTATTTCTGCGGCGTACATGCAGGTCTTCCATTATGCAGAGAGCAAAGTTGTTTGTTCGTCGTTTATTGACCAGCACCCCAGTTCAAAGTTACGTAACACACATCCGAGGCGAAAATACGATTTTCTCTATCTCTACACTTTACGCCTCTTTGGGATTCCTTGATTAAAAAACGAACGGAACGACCGACGACGGGAGTTTCCTCCCTCCCTGTTTGTTTTTGGAAAAAAAAGTGTCGAGTAAGATTTTTTTACAGTCTGTCAATTTCCGTTCTGTCTTCTCTCCTTTATTCCACACCGGTCGCAAATTTGGTCAGTCAGAAAGTTCAATTTCGCGGAGAAACGTATGGAAGGCACGGCCGAAGACATCGACGAGGAAGAGAGGCAGCGAGAGAGCTTGAGTGAATTTCCGCATCTCATGCGGGCTAAACCGCAAACTACAAGGGAAAGACAGAGACAGGAGAGTCTTGCTGACGCGTGCGCTCGGTTTCGTGGGCGGTCTCCGGTGTCAGCAGCTTGTTTCATTGCTTGTACCTTCTTCCCGGTGACGCTTCGGGCGATCGGTGCCGATTTTTTTCTCCTTCCCTGTGTTTACCAGACCTCATTAAACGAGAGATAGAGCAATCTTTCCTTTTATCGCGGGGTCGCTTACGGGGGACAAAAAATTTCTATATCCGAGAGAGAAAAGAGAGCGAACTTTATTTTTCGCCGAACTCCGATTCATCGGTGAGTTCGCATAATATCCAAGACGATATTCTACGAAAATAAATAAACAGGAGAGAGAAAGGGGAACGCTCTGGCCGTCGGCGTTTCGCTGAATATTCATGGTATCGGTTGGAAGCTCGCGAGAACTCGATGCGCTCCGATATATTTGATAATTCAATTGTAAAAAAGGAGCCCGTATATAGAAAATGTACAGTGCGTACAGGTATTCGAGTATGTACACGTGTATACTCGCGTTCGATTTAACTCATACAGCGAAAATATCTCTCCGTGGATACATAGCCCAAGGAGTTTACGAACGCGGAAATGAAGTTCATCTTTCTCTCTTGCATGTGTACACGGGAGATATCGCACGCGGTGAGAATCTGTATAGCAGAGACTGCGCCGTGCAACATCAGGAAGATAGACGGTGAAACGGAAAGAGAGAAAAAAGGATCGAAGGAGAGAGAGAGAGAAAAAAAAGGAGAAAAGACGAAGTTCGTTCCGGCCCTTCGAGGCCTCCACCTCTCGCAGATGCTACATCCCCGATATATATACTCACGAAATCTCTCTCTTCTTTTTCTCTCCTCCCGGTGTACACAGAAAAGGCGCACACGAGGAGAAACGCCGGACTGAGTATTACAAGATACGCTCCTCCGCGGTTTGATACATGGCCGATAGTACACGATCCACCGCGGCCAGGATTCAGGAGGACTCGACGAAACACGCGGATCGTGGCGAGGAGACTTTATAGTCGTACACGTACGATAACTCGAAAATTTCCTTGAGGTATTCGAGCGCGAGCGAGGAGGAGAGCTCGGGAAATCCTCGCCCTCTCTTTTTATCAGCGAGCGATTTTCTTGATCCGAAATATAAATAATAAATGAAAGATTCGCGGGATCGTGCATATAAGAGGGAGAGAACGCTTTCTTTTTATCTTCGAGGTAACCTTCGCCGAATGGCGTATATATCATCGATGGAACATGCAGTTTTAACAGTATAAAAGAGGAAACCGGATCGAGAGAGAGAGAGAGAGACGGAGAGGTTACACGCGCGGTGAACTCGCAGCGGAAATCCGAGCCCTCGATCATTGAGAGATCAGGGAAGATCGTTATCTCGCCGTGCTCTTCATCGACGTGGAAAAAAGAAGAAAAAGAATGAAGAAGAAGAAGAAGTAAAAATAACAATGTCAAAACGGAAAATCTGTCTTTTATGCCTCTCTTGTTCTCGAGACTCGATGATCCTTCGATGCATTCTCCTTAACGAGTCTCACGTCTGGAGGTTCATAAAAAAGGGGCAACGGAGGAGGACGAAGCTACGAGGATGATGAGGAGAACGAGATGACGAGTCTGGAGATGCGAGAGAAGAGCGTGAAGTAATTGTCCCCGAGGATTTTTGCACCGCTGCAGGACTGTGCTTTCTCTTTCTTATTTTTACGTGGTGAGGAGAAATATCTTTGCGTGTATAGGACGTAAAATTGTGAAGATCCGTAGACGTGTACAGGGTGTCGCAGAGAAATAATTAAAACAATTGGATTCATAAAAAAATCAGAGAAAATTTTCATAATTGACATAAAATTAATTAAAAATTGCACTAAATTGAAAAAAATGTCTTTAGTGATTAACGTGATAAACTGTTTCTTCGCATTTGACAGCACTGAGATTCAATTTTTTGAAATTTCGCTTATAATTTGATATTGTAGAATTAAAATAGAATTAAAATCGAAGCACGACACCCTCTATACCCGTGAAGTGCATCAGGTCCTGAAGGAGGAATAAAACCGAGAGAGGAAAGAGGTCCGGACATTGGTCGTGGGTTTGCGGGTGGTAAAAGGAGAAACAAGAAAACCGCATATAATGCTGAGGGAATCGACTGAGGAGAGAGGAAGAAGAGAGCGAGCGAGCGAGTGAGAGAGAGAGAAAGAAAGTTGTTGCGGAGAGTCACGATCGAGTGTTGAGGAAAGGCAGAGGGTCCGAAGGACGAGAGGAAGAGAGAGAGAGAGAGAAATTCGAGAGGAAGGGAATGAGAGAAGCGAGAAAGGACAAGAGTCGACCCCGCGGCGCCTTTCATAGTGCCACTAGATTATCAAGACGGATGAACCAGTCTCGAGAGTCGAACGAGAGAAGGAGAAGAAGAAGAAGAAGAAGAAGAAGAAAATGATAAAAAAAAATCGGAAAGGTACGCGAAGGGAAAGAGGAAGAAGAATAATAACAAGAGGAATAAGAAACGAGAGGAAAGAAAGAATAGCCCAAGATCCAAGAGAAAACGAAGAGACAAGGCGATGAGGTGAAATATAAGATGCAAAAGAGCGAGAGGAGAGGAATGGGAGAAACGAGGCTCTCGCTTTCGTATAACGCAAAATAAAGGTTATTATCCAGCGTAATTAGTGCCTGTTATGGACTGGGATATATATTGTGTACCTGTCTGTGTATAATGTGGGTGCCTTATACGCGTCTTGTTTCTCGCGAGGCAACGTGTTTTGCAAAGTCGATACTTTTGTCTCATTCTTTCCTTTAAGTATCGCGCCGACTTGCTCCTTTCTCTCTTATTCTCTCTCTCTCTCTCTCTTTCATTCCGTTTTCTTTTTGATCGCGTTTTGCGAGTACTTGGAGCTCCGTGTGTGCCACTGACAGGTGAATCTACACGGGGTTAACAGTTTATCGTGCAAACGTACACAAGCGCCGTAGGGGAGAAGTCTTCGAGAGCGAACGAAGGGGAAGAAAAACTTGATGGATAACTCCAAAATGGAAACAGCACAGAAACAATATTTTCGCTACCTTCGAGGAACGAAGAAAAATAACGTTTAAGAATAATAATGCTCCTTTCCTCATTTCCGAGAGAAAAAGAGATAAGGGAGAATAAATTTATCAGGTGGATATAATTTTTTTTACTACATCCACTTGTGTATGGAAAATAATTTTTTCATGGATTCATATTGTGGCAATTATATATATTATTGCTTTGAATTAATCGAACGAATACAATTAATTCATCTGAATTTTGTTATTCGGTGTTTAAACGATTGATGGAAATTGGGACAAAATTCTAATGATTTCGAGTGAAGATCAAATTAATTTTGATTGCATCTTTAGAAAATAATTTCAATTAAGAAATATTCAAGTTATAAGTTATAACCCATTTGTATATGTTCTTAATAAAAAAACTAAATATTAAAAAAATTTTTTAAATCAATATTTAACTTTACAAATAAAATCAACAATTTGATTTTCGTCTCTTCTTCTCGCCATAAGAATTTCACGTGCACGTAAGGTTGCCACATACTCTTTTAAAAAATCCATTTCTACGAAAAAAAGAATCAATTCTTTGTTTATATTCCCCCGAGACATAATTTTTGTGACTTTTTCCCAGAATAGCACAAAAATTCACGATAATATTGCCAATATATTAACAAAACGTGAAGTCGGCGTCGGCCTTTTTTTATCTCGTTACACACGGGCGCGTGTGCGAACACCGATGACGACGAGTCTACGCAGTCGTCTCTCTTTCCTCGAAATTTACCGTTGTTATTGTAGCCAATAGAGAAAGAGGAAGATATAGAAACGAATCCTGTATGTTTATCCATCTGTTCCATTAGTCACATTCATTCTGGATATTTTACCTCCTCCGATCCGGAGAGTCTCGAACGTGCTGGATGCATGCATGTGTGGCTCAAACCTCGCGGCGTTGTCTGCGAATTTACACACATGGCAGTTATATGACGAGCGAATTCCGCGGGAATAGGTGAGGAATTTTTACGGCACAATCCTGCGGCAGAGGATGACCGAGAAATAATGGTGGGAGAAAAAGAAAAAGAGAGAGAGAGAGCGAGAGGAATGAAAAGAGCATGAGATGGAGTCGTCGCCATAGTGGAACATAGCACCGAGCGGCGTTAACCACAAATGTTGCCGCGGTCTCGCGGCCCTGAGCCAAGAGTCAGAGGGCCAACGGAAGACTCGCATAGCTGTGTTCTGGCGACCTCCGAGAAACTCCCTTTCCTCCCCTGTCCTCCTCGCTCTTCTTTTCCTCTATCGTTAATTTCGCTAACAGGAAGCGAGCGAGGGAGGGATAAAACTTTTAAAGTCGTTCCGATTTTTCTGAACGAAAAAATACACTCCGACGGTTTCTTCTTTGCTTATTTCTTTTTCAGCTTTTGAAATAAAGTTAATTCGGAGTTTATCCTTCGAGACAAATCTGGAACGCTGGTTTCTTTTTTTCATTTCTTTTTTTGTTTTTTTTTTTTTTCGTCGACCGCACACGGTCCCGAGTGCACAAGCGCAACGGGCAATAACAATCAGAGTGGGGAGAAAATTGTAACAGTTCATAAAACGGGTGAAATTAAATTCTGTAAAATACAAGATAAAAACGCGGTTTTGTATTTTTCTGAATGATTTTTAATAAGCGGGAGGGAAAATTGTTTCGCGTCGAAGCTTTTTCATGAAAAAAAAAAGCCGCGCGTTATATATAACCGATTGCATCTTTCATCAAGCCAGCGCCGGAGCGAAATTTAATTTCATAGAAAGCTTCGGAGGTGGCCAAAAACGAGCCGGACCGATATCAATAATTTTTTCTCAATGAACACAGATTTTTCAATCAATGCCCCAGAACAATAATATCGGTTTTTCGATTTCAATCAGTCTCCGGAGCTTTTTCCAAGAATAAATGCGCCTGTGATTAAAACGTTTTTAATCAAAACGTCTTTTTGCAGCTTCAAACCCCAAGGACGAGAATTAAAAGTACGAACGAAATCGAATTCGGATATTTCAAAGCTCACTGAAAAAATATAGAATAATCCTGCACAAAATAGAAAGTTGCTGCGTGAACGTAAACGCTTAAATCATTAGACTTAAAATGCCCTTTCGCCTTGTATTACACGCCCTGTACTTACTGAGAAAAACGAAGAAAAAATAAAGAACTTAAATACCATGAAAAAAAGGAGTGTGCGTATAACCTTGTTCTCTTCATCCAGCGCTCGCGATGCTGGAAATATATATAAAGTCACGTGAAATATAAATATTTCTCAGCCTGTGACACGAGCGGAAGAAAACACGCAAACTTTTATAAGCGTCGACCTGCAACTTTTTCTCCTTTCCTCTCTAAATTGCGAGAGAACGCACGCTCGGCGGCTCTTCGCTGTGCTTTTTTCTCTCTCGGTCCCTCCTCTAATGTTTGCGAACAAGAAAGAGGAGGATAGAAAAAAAAGAGGGAAAAGGAGCGACCGAAGTGCACGATTGCCGGCTACTACGGAAGAAAACTCATTTTTTATGCAATCGGTTTTACCGAGGGGAGGGAGGGAGAGAGAGAGTAGTAGTAGACGCGGGTTCAACTATACGGCAATGACGACGACAGGGTTCGAGTACTCGACGACAAAGTTCAATAGCCCGTGATCAAAGCCTTGACTCCTCACTCGACTCGAAAAGATACTGTATAATCATTTTTTTCTTCTACACGTTGTTCCCGTACAACTTTTCTGATTATTTAACATTTTCTAGTAGTCTCGGGGACTAAACCTTCGTTTGTGAAAAAAGAAAAAACTTCTCTTCAATCTCTGGAGCGGATTAATTTTTTACTTGGAGATTTGATTATACTCAGAAGAGAACAAAAGTTTATTTTCAAAGACCAATCGTGGAGTTTCTCGGTGAGAATGAAAAAAAATCAAGAATCAAGAAATACCGAAACGTCATTGATTGGAAAAATTTCTGAAAATGATTCGACTGGCCACACGATAAAATAATGACACTACAACACGCTCTCGCGTCCTTATCTCTATATACAGATTTCTCGATACCGGGTTATTTACGAGGGTAAAGAAATTGATCCCGAAATTGCTCGAAAATTGTAGCCGTCCGAGTAATCGAAGAAAAATTGCGATTGTGCTCCGTCTCTGTCTCTCTAACATAAAGAAAATGTGAGCGCGTGGAGAAAGCTCGCGATGACGGTGAAAGCCAAAGGGATGACGGTGCGGAGTTGCGGTCGCGCAGGGGCGATGAAAGGAGAGAAAAAGAGAGAGAGAGAGAGAGAGGAAAAAAATGAAAAGGGCTGCAAGAGACGGGCTTCGGACGGTATATGGACGAAAAACGAGAGAGAGAGAGAGAGAGAGAGAGAGAGAGAAAAGCGAAGAGAAACACGAGCGGTGTGCTTTCATTCTTTATGGATGTAGTTCGAAAAGTTCTCGGCAGCTCGACGAGGTCGATAGCCCTATCGAGGTCTAAGAACCGGGAAGTTCGCCGGAGCATAGTATCGCCATTGAACACTCTCTTTTCTCCTTCTCTCTCTCTCTCTTCAGTTCCTCGTTTCTTTCCAACGTGTTCTCCTCCACTTCTCTTTCACCCGTTTTCCTATCTCGCGCGCGTTACTATCTCTTTTTCCCTTTTTTTTCGTCCTTTCTTTCCTTCTCCGAGAGTTACATCGAGCCGCGAGAACGTCGATCAAGTTCGGCGATGAAATTGAATCCCGTGCGAAAACCGTCCAGATCTACATGTATATACGAGGACGATAAATTTTCGCGGGGGGAAGAGAGAGAGAGAGAGAGAGCGAAGGAGAGAGGAAATCGATTCCAAAGTTCTATAAATCACGCTCGCCGAAATACTTGTGGCTTGTACGGTTCCGCATTATCGAAGGTTTCCTCTCTCCCCAGTCAAATTGTATCTCGGAGAGACGCCCCTGAGGGAGAGAGCATCGATTCCTCTCCTGATAATGATAATGACGATGATGACAATACTAATAAGATCAACTTTTTTATTCCTTCGCGAGCTCGTAGCTTTTATTTTTTACAGCTAGCGTAAAACGCTCGTGGGAGTGTGTAACATACTCTTCGCCCTCTTTTTTTCCCATCCTCGCATGTTATCGCGGAAAATTTAATAAAAACGTGCGAGCCGGGGCATAAAATTCTGACCGGCTCTCTCTCTCTCTCTCTCTTTCATCTCTCTCTCTCTCCGTCACGCTGGGAGATAGCATGAGTGAAAAGTGTACGAACAAAATCCTAAATTAGTAAAAATATCGTGACCCCGGTGGATTTTCTCTCTCTCAAAAAAAAATCGCCATAAAGAGATCGATACGTTAAACGAGATCTCATTCACATTACTTAGGATAATCTCTGGTTCACCCACACGCGCAGCGCCCTTTTCTCCTGTAAAGTTGTGTACTTGCTTCTCGCGATAAAGCTTGTATCGAGAATCGATTGAATTTTTTCCACCGATACGCGCAGAAAAAAACGACGAAAAAAACGACGAGAGAGGAGATGAAAAAAAAATCGAGCTCTCGCGTTATTTCCACACACAGCCGATCGAGGTTGAATTCCCCGCCGAGGGATTCGCGTTTGTCGATACTCGCGGACGAGAAATGCGGCTCGATTAAAAATAAGCGCTTTATACGGAGATCTCTCTCTCTCTCTCTCTCTCTCTCGCGTGTGCGAGCCCCGCACGGATGGACGCGGCTCCGTACACCGGAAGATCGGCGTGCTCCGGTACGTATACGCGGATCGGCGTATTTACAAATACGCTCTCCGCGGCTAATTGAAACTAGATACAGAACGATAAAGTTGTCATTTACGCTTCAGCGTTGGCACGCGGACCCGCTCCCGTGTAAAATGTCCCATTCTTCGTACATATCCTCGCCGGTATATATACGCGAGCTGCAAAACTTTAATTAATGCCAATTTGCGTCATAACTTTTTTACCGTGCGCAGTGCGGAAAAAACAAAATTGTCGAGAAATATTTTTTAGTCCATTCGTTCCTATCGGATATGAAGATTCACGTCACGATATTTTGCCATCTCTCAAACAGACAAAAAGCAAAAATGAGTATGTAAATTTCGTAATATAATTTTATGTATGTACAGAAGAAGTGTCTGGCGGATGTGATTTTGAAGTTGCACGTTGTAACTTCGGTGTACAATATTTTTCGTCTGTGATGAAAAGGGGTCTTGAGAACATGTAATTTTCTAGCCCCAAGTTCCATAAACACCACTTAATCAAAGTACACATTATACGTGCGTTGAAGGAGGCGAGGGGCGGCGGGGCATATATCCTATTATACATATATCGAGGAAGCGGGGCGCATGTGTGCTGGAAGTAAGAGAACAGCTGACGCCTACACCTTTCACAAAATCGATAACTGTGGTCGAACGATAGCTATAATTCGGCACTCTCGTGATGTATAGGAGGCATTCCACCCCATTTCAGACACCATCTAGCTTTTGCATCTCCGATTTTCTCCATAATTTGTTGTATTTTAGTATCTATTGAAAGAGGC